>JBBPBX010026704.1:23755-37897 GCA_038048925.1 Garcialebias charrua | reverse complement strand
ACCCTGATGCATGCTCAATAATCCAGGTAGAAAAATCTAAAAAAGCTAAGTCTGGTCCTCTGGACATTCAAAAAAACAAAAAAACAAAACAAAGCAAAAAATTGTAGAAACGTTTCGTCTTTCGTCCGAAAGACTTCCTCAGTCTGAGGTGCTGGGTTCAGCTCAGTCTTATAAATAGCACCCTCTCACAGTGTTACACAACCAGTTGGCTGATGACAGCCTGAAACCAGCTGCTCACATGATCAAGGAGGACCATCAGCCTAACAATGGATCGTTAGCACCCTGATGGTTGTTTGCTATTCACAGAGGGCTGAGTGATACCAGCAATCACAGCATTGTAGGAGGGGGACAGTTGAACTCGGAGGCCTCCACCCCTGTTTAATGATGGGCGGTTTCTTTTCACAAAGATGGCCTCCTTTACTCCTCTCTCAAACCATCGTTCCTCTCTATCAAGGATGTGAACATCTTCATCCCTGAAAGAGTGACCGCTGGCCTGGAGATGAGTGTAGACTGCAGAGTCCTGACCTGATGATGTTGATCTTCTGTGCTGGGCCATCCTTTTGGCCAGTGGCTGTTTAGTTTCCCCGATATAAGACTGATCACAGCCCTCCTGACACTGAACAGCATACACAATGTTACTCTGTTTTTGCCGGGGGACTGGATCTTTGGGATGAACCAGTTTTTGCCGTAATGTATTTTGAGGTTTAAAAGCCACTGGGACGTTGTGTTTAGAAAATAAACGTCTCAATGTCTCTGAAACCCCTGCAACATATGGAATGGCCACTGGTCTGGGTCTGGGTTCCTTCTTTTCACCTGATGGCTGGCTGGAGTCCTGTTTGGGTTTCTTCTCTGCTTTCAGGAAGGCCCAGTTAGGATATCCACATTTCTCTAGAGCCTGTTTTGTGTGTGATTTCTCCTTCTGTCTGGCTCCTGCGTTAGTGGGGACGCTGTCTGCTCTGTGGTACAGAGTCCTGATGACTCCTAACTTGTGCTCCAGAGGGTGATGGGAGTCAAACTGTAAATACTGGTCTGTGTGGGTGGGTTTGCGGTACACCTCAGTTTGCAAATTTCCTCTTTGTGAAAAGAAACCGCCCATCATTAAACAGGGGTGGAGGCCTCCGAGTTCAACTGTCCCCCTCCTACAATGCTGTGATTGCTGGTATCACTCAGCCCTCTGTGAATAGCAAACAACCATCAGGGTGCTAACGATCCATTGTTAGGCTGATGGTCCTCCTTGATCATGTGAGCAGCTGGTTTCAGGCTGTCATCAGCCAACTGGTTGTGTAACACTGTGGGAGGGTGCTATTTATAAGACTGAGCTGAACCCAGCACCTCAGACTGAGGAAGTCTTTCGGACGAAAGACGAAACGTTTCTACAATTTTTTGCTTTGTTTTGTTTTTTTGTTTTTTTGAATGTCCAGAGGACCAGACTTAGCTTTTTTAGATTTTACCAAAACAATTTTCTCTCCCTTGACTTATAATATAATAACATTTTGACTTCAACTAATCTCCTCCTACTTTCTGCTTGAGGAACCAATGGCAAGGAGTGAATACTCTGAAGTCAACCTTTCTATAAAAGCCACAACTTCCTTGAATTTTCAGTTCTGCTGGGAAGTTCAGATGAAATGAAACTTAACCTTAAGCTGTGGGACTTTGACCATGAGCCAATGGTCTGGCCCTCAGTCAGGATTCATAGCACGCTCACTGTAAATCCGACCCGAGCTTCAAAGCTCCAAGTTCTTAATACAATTTCCTTCTGAGGAATGTTTTATTTTGGAAACCGGAACTGCTCGCTACTTTAATTGATGAGGCAGCCATCAGGAGACGCTGAAGGTAAATGGACTGACCTCCTCGGACATCAAGGAAAGCTCCATTCTTGACTGACCATCAAAAGGTAACGAGTCGCTGATGTTTTACCGAGCTGACCTGGGTTTAGCTGATATTGCATGGAGAGCGTGTCAATCCTGGTTGAACTCATTCACCTCAAGATAAACTTCCTGTTTCATTCCTCCTATCCTCCTTAAAGCTCTCTTGCCAGTAACATTAAGCTAAAGAACCTTCAGATATAAGTAAACTACCATCTTATTTACTTTATTCTGTTGTTCCTAGAAATTACGTAGCCTACACATGATTTACATCTGTGCGGAAGTTTAATTTATAGGAATCTGATCAATCAATCCAGTGTACATGTTATTATGTAATTTTAATGATGTGTTAATAAATGACTGCATTTCCTGATGGGTCAAGTATAATTAAGGTTTCATTTCATGTACATCTCATCTGGTCACACAATTTATTGTTTAATCCAAAAAAGAAGAGAATCTGTGAATAATTAATTATAAGGTTATGTCAGGACAACACCTGCCTATAATCTTACATCTAGTAGCACCTAAGTGTCTACTACATTCTGGTGGATCGTACGGTTCTGTACTGCAGACCGTACCTGTCTCACTACAAAAATATGGACAGGTAAGGATTAAATAATCATTATTATTTATTATAATCCTCGCAAAGAATTAAATACTGAAACACGATGTAGTAAGAGGATAGGAACAGGGGAAGTAGTATGCTATGGAGATTTTAATGTTCACAGTAATCTTTGGGGAAGTGATCACACAGACATAAATGGCAGAAACATAGAGGAATTCATAGAAGATAACAGACTGGTGTGCATAAATAACGGAACAGGGACAAGATATAATATTACAAAAACAGAATCAGCAATAGATTTAACATTTACCTCATATAACATCACAGGAATTACACAGTGGGAAGTAATATCAATCAATCAATCAACTTTATTTGTATAGCACATTTCAAAAACCATAAGGTCAACCAAAGTGCTGTACAATAACATAAAAGACAAGTAAATTAAAACGATAAAAACATACAAAACATACAAAAAATAAAAATACATGTACCAGTCTTTCTACAGGTGTGTTAAAATGCCATAAGAATAAGATTGTGTGTTAAAAGGCCAAGGCATAAAAGTGTGTTTTTAAAAGGGATTTAAAAACAGGAAGAGAGAAGGTCTGCCAACGGCCATAAAACAACACCAGAAGAAGAAGAAAAGAAGAAACCATAGTTGCCAAGTCTATGTTTATGTTTATGTTTATTAAATTTGTTCATTTTTTTACAAAAGAAAAACAATACAAGACAATCCCATAAATGATAATGTACAAAAATGAAAGGTAGCCGAAAGAAGAATAAATCTTATCTGCCCCTTTTTTCCAACAATCAGATTAAACAATAATAATCTTCAACCAACAGTACAAAATGACTAACTCTTTCTAATTTTCTAACTAATACAATACACATTACGCTATTTCATATATATATTTTTAACACATTCGTTTTGATCATTTTCTTAAATGTAAACATTGACTTGGCATTTTTAACTACATTCTCCAAGCCATTCCATAATCTAATTCCCTGGATTGAGGTAGAACGTCCCTTCAAACTAGTTCTGAATTGTGGTTTTACAAACATCTCTGTCCCCTTAAGATTATAACAACTTTGTCTTTTAACAAAATGCATTTGGATATTTAAAGGTAATGCATTATTTTGAGCCCTATACATAACTGATAAAATATTATAGTCTACCAAATCATGGAACTTCAATAACTTCAGTTGATAAAATAATGTACTTGATGGATGACGGTAATGTTTTCTAGTGATAATTCTTACAGCTCTTTTCTGTAATACAAAAATAGGCTTTGTGATTGTTTTACACGCATTCCCCCAAACATCAATACAATAGATTAAGTGTGGAACAATGATTGTGTTATACAACAAATACAGAGCTTTATCATTCAATAGGTCTCTGACTTTGTACAGTACTGCAATCGATTTAGCTATTTTTATTCTTACAGAATTTATGTGTTGTTTCCATGTCAGTTTGTCATCAATGATAACACCCAAAAACTTCACCTCACTCACTCTACAAATCTCAACACCCTCAATTTTGAGTGGAACATCAACAGTTTTCTTTTTATTACTGAATATCATGTAATTAGTTTTTTCTAGATTTAATGATAATTTATTGATTTTAAACCAAGTTTGTATCTTGACAAATTCTGTCTTTATCAATTCCAACATTTGTACTATATCTTTACCTAAACAGAAAAATGTGTTATCATCAGCAAAAAGTCTGCTTATTTCAAGCATATTGGGCTTGTTTCCCCCTGGAGCCGCTTATAATTTCAGTGAGCCGCTTGTGTCGTTTTTGGGCGTGTTTTGGGCGTTGAGTCACTTACTTGGGCTTGTTTTCCTGTCAAACAGTAATGCGAGTTCAGGTAGTGTTGGCGTAAGCGTCAGAGTCGGTGTGATCCCGAGAAGAGCATGCCTGCCGTCGATTGCACCCCCTGTCGCGCGAACGCGTTAGAATTTACCTTGCTGAAATATGCACTCCCTGCTAACTCAGAGATTTAGAGAGTTATAAAATATATAACATTTTATACATAATCAGAGATGTCCTCTGATCTGTTGGTATGACTTTCAAATAATTTGGAGAATATTTGGGGAAATAGAGGGGGGTGCAAATATTGGCAGCCTTAGAATCTACCTTTCTGAATTATGCACCCCCTCCTATATCACATAATTAGACAGTTAAAGGTGTTGTCAATTTTTCCACATGATATGCATGTCCTCTGTGCTATTGGATGTTTTTTTTTCACTCCTCACTGCAAACTACGAAACAAAATCGTGTTTTCTAAAATTAATCTTCCATAAAACTCCACCTTTTTAGGTCATTAATACTTAAACAACACCTTTTTAGGTCATTAATAGTTAAACAACACGATTATATTAAGTTTTTTATATCCGTTTTTTTCTCATCTGATTTGATGCTTGAGCGATGCGCGACAGGGGGTGCAATCGACGGCAGGCATGCTCTTTTCGGCATCACACCGGTAAGCTTGCTATGCCATTAAGCAATGCTGATGTAGAACGAGTGTTCTCACCAATGAACCTGGTCAAGTCCAAACTGAGGAACAGAATGGGGCAGCTTGCTCAGCAGCATACTCCACATAAAAGATGGACTGAGGAGACAAGTCTGTGTTGCAAAACTTTATTCAAACCAAGGAGATGCTCGAGCGCTGTACCAGTAACATGTACTCTGTGGAAGAAACACCTGGAAGCACAGAGACTGATGCAAACGAAAACAGCGAGGATGGACTGTAGTTCAGGTAAAATCTATTTTTACATCTTTTCATCCATGCCAGGCTTTATGCTAATTTCCCCATATGTGATTTCTGTGTTACAGATGAACAGACCTGAAGGGGCAGGAAGGACAAGGAAAGAAGATGATTTCACACTTGACCTGTTTTGAGTTGGCTCATATGTGACTTTCCTTTTTAAACAGAGTTTTAAGAAATCTAAAGTTTTTTCCTACTTTCCTGCTGTTTTTTTTTCTACCTGCTTCATTGAGCATGATTCAGGATAGAGATTCAAGAAAGTTTTTCTTTGACTTTGCAGTTAAATGTTTATTTTATTTTTTAATTTGTACGCATGACAAGAAACCGTGCTGTTTAAAATGCAAAATGTATTTTTAATTTTTAGACTGGATACGTTCTTCAAAGCATAATTTTGCTGGTTATATGTATTGCCATAATAAATATGTTTATGCTGTTTTACACAATGGGGTGGCTGCCAGTTGGGCTTGTTTGGGGGCGTGTTTTTCAAAGAGATAGCCGCTTGTTTGGGCTTGTTTTCATGAAGCTGACCGCTTGTTTCTGTCGCGAGATCTGGCAACACTGTGCGCATGCTCAGTGGAGGCGGAAGTGCTGAGGACTTCTCTGAGCTGTCGGTGTATCTTCCTGGATGTTTTTCAAACAGAGAAATGGAATTTCGGCACTAGTGAGCGCGTGAACCGTTCGGTTTACGGTGGTTCTTTGGTTCTGGTGGATAAACGTTCGGCATGGTGAGTTTACTTTATCTGCTGTCTGAAGAGTTGGTGTTAGGCTAACGCTAGCAACGTTTCCTGGAAGTGTCCACCTGCGCTCCGCTCACCTGGCGTCGCTTACAGGCGGCAGGTAGGACGGCCGTGTGTGTGTGTGCACCACATTATTAGATCGAAACCAAGGGCGTAGATTTCATCTCATTATTGGTGGGGACCATAAACAGGGAATTTTTAAGAGCAATTTTGGGGGGGGTCGGCAAAGTTACAGTGAAATGTAATGCAAAATGTACAGAGGGAAGTTTATCCAAACTGCATGCTATGCAGAATAATCAGCAATAATATTGATTTAAAAGGCATGTATTTAATAGTCTTAATGGTAATTGGTAAATGGAGCTTACTTATAAAGCACTTTCCAGCCCCTATGAGGGGCCCCAAAGTGCTTTAAAGCACCAGCCATCCACCCATTCATACACACATTCATACACCGGTAGCGGTAGACTAGACTGCCATGCAAGGCGCCATCCAGTCCTACCGGGAGCAACTCGGGGTTAAGTGTCTTGCCCAGGGACACAACGAGGTATGCAGTTGCCGGGGATCGAACCCGAGACCTTCCGGTCTCGGCCCTGCCTCTACACCATTAATAGTAATATTAATCAGTACAATAGTGACACTCATTACTGTACTCTTGTTAAAAATTTAATGTGTTCAATCTGCAGTACAATCCACAATATTCCTGAGGGTGTCACTGTAGAAGCGATTATGTGTCTTACTTCCGTTTGACCCCGGAAGTAGAATTTCTGTATTGGCTCCTCGTTGTTTACTTGCTAATCTGTACGCGTCGTTGAAGTTCTGTTTTCTGTTATTTCGAGCTAATATTGTCACGAAGATGTCCTTGTGGAGCTCGGGTACCTGTTGCGCTGTTCGTGGCTGTACGAATAATCAGACGAAGCTGAATTTGTGGCTGCAACTAGTGTGTGTTGAACATGCTCCGAAAACAAAAACCTGCATCCTTCTTTGTGGCTGGGCTACGAGAAACCACCTGAAAAAAGACTCTGTATCCTCCAGAGGATCGAGAACACCAGGTATGATTTAAGAGACAGCTTTTAGTGTTATGATTTTATGTAGTCAGTGATTAAATGATACTAATATTTTCGTTCATAACTGGCAAATAAACACACGCACCTATATATGTATGCTGTGTGTGCGTTTATTTATACATATCTATCTATATATCTATATATATATATAATATAGGTGTGTGTGTGTTTTATATATATATAATATAGGTGTGTGTGTGTATATATATATATATATATATANAGTGAGACAGGTCCCTCTTGTAAATGAGTCCCCGTGACTCAACGAGGCTAGCCTGTATAAATAAAGGTTGAAAAAAAAAAAAAAAAAAATATTAGAGCTATTTCCTGCATACATGTACATAAAAAAATAAACGTGTATGTCTCTTTTACAACTGTCTATTGTCGTCACTCTTTACTAAAACCAGGCGTTTCTTGTAAATGAGTCCCCGAGGCTCAGTGGGACTAACTTGGACACACATGTAAAATACATGTCATCTTAGCTGGTCTGTCTGTTATCAACACGTCTCATGAACAGCTTGTTGGATTTGATTGACACTCAGTGATCATCAGATGTGTCTCTGATTAACGTTTGGAGCCATTTTGAATCAAGATGGCTGCCACAGCTACCTCAGCAAACGCAACATTGACTTGAAGTCGGTCATTCTTTGAGACATTGAGATGAAATTTACTTTGTAGCTGGAGTTGTTACATTCCTAATGCAAATCAAATATCCAAGATGGCCGCCTTAGCTTTTAAGAAAACATGACTAATCTCATTGATGTTGATCTGAGATTTGGAGAGAACCCGAACACATAGAACTGTCAAAACAAAAGTTTAAAATGGCCGCCACGTAGCAGGCCCCATCATCTTCTCCAGGAACTTTCTACATGTATTTATTACATTATCACCTTCATGGTCACCTGAGCTCCCAGCAGGCCCCGCCCTGCTCCGCTCTGATTGGCTCAAACTGTGACTTCGGTCCTGCATCATCTTTAACAAGACCACAACTAAACACCTCCCCTGAAACAAATCCATCACGGTGACGGAGAACTTTGATCCGTGGCGTCTTCACGCTACAGCCCAATGAGACAGAGACGCAGCGGACCGACAGACTGAAAACTTTATTGACACGTCCGACATGAACAGAGTACTGAGCGCGCTCAGTGCGTGGAGAACTTGGGCAGCTGGTCTCCCAGGATGACGCGTCGCTCCACGCCCTCCTCAGAAATGGTCGCCAGTCTGATGACGCCGCCGCTGGAGCCGTCCCTCTCCATGGCCAGAGCCAGAGCTGGAGCGAGAGACACACACACAGGCAGTCAGACAGCTGCAGGAGAACTCCAGCTCCCAGCATGCACTGCAGCAGCAGCAGCTCACCTGAGGCCGCCAGCTCCAGACACTGGTCTTTACTCATTCCTGTTTTGTAGTTGGAGTCCATGAAGCCGTAGATGTAGGAGCTGCCGCTGCCGCCCACCGACACGGGCTGCCGCACCAACATCCCACCAATAGGAACGCAGTACACCTGGACAGGTGGAGACAGGTGGAGACAGGTGGAGGACAGGTAAACAACAGGTGGAGCTGAGACTGGACTCATTTACATTCAAATCATTGTAAACAAAGGACTGAAAGAAAACAAACAGACAGGTGGTGTCCAGACAGACAGATGTTGTCCAGACAGACAGATGTTGTCCAGACAGACAGACAGACAGGTGGTGTCCAGGTGAGGTGTACCTGTCCTCCTTTCCTGCGGTCCCAGCCGGCCACCAGGATCCCGGCCATCAGCTCCTCCCTGTAGCGGTAGCAGCTAGCTTTGAAGAGGTGGGCCGCCGTCTCCACCAGCGGGGGCTCGCCCAGCTCGATGCTGAGGGGGCGGAGCCACAGACCAGTTTAAACCACGCCCTCATGGACACTGAGCCGTCAATCAAACACTCACCTGTGGAAGCCCAGCTGGTAGGCGACGACCTCAGCGATGGCCTGAGTGTCTGCAGCCGAGCCCGACCTGGAACACAAACAACCTGTTCATGAACATAAACAACAAGTAAACAACTTGTTTGTTTACTGAGCACAACTGACCTGCAGCAGTAGATCTGGTTGTGGATCCGGGTCAGTTTGTCCGTCACTCTGTTGGCGATGTAAGCTCTGACAGACAGACACACAGACAGGTGAGTTTACCTGAGAGTCATAAAAACATTTTCATCCTTGTGCTCTCCTCCTCACCCTGTGGTGGTGCGAGAGTCTGCTCCAATCACAACACCTCCATCGTACTCCACCGCCATGATGGTGGTCTGCAACACAGGTAAACACGTGTAAACAGTAACACAGGTAAACACGTGTAAACAATGACACAGGTAAACACGTGTAAACAATGACACAGGTAAACAAGTGTAAACAATAACACAGGTAACAATCTTTCCACGTGCTTCTTAACAACAGCCCTGCGTCTATTATCGGACAGCCTCCGTCCACTCTCATGGACTGAGCCTCGTTCCTCACGGTGAGTTTCTCGTCTGGAGCCAGTCTTGAGCCAATTATCGGACAGACAAGTTGACCCTCGTCATTTACGAAGAGAAAACTGTTTGTGTCGTCTCTGTCCGAAAACTGAAACATGGACAGCAACCGTTCAGCTGTCACGCCGCTTCCCGCACACATCCCAGAACTTTTTGTAGGATTCAGGAACAAGGAGAGTTTCGGAACATCCGCCAGGACGGATTCCTGCCAGGTTCGGTTCGAACTCGGGTTTTTATTTTGATCCAAACAGCGGGAGCTAACGTTAGCCGCCGTTAGCTCCCCGGCGGATGTGCTGTCTCATTCCGCGCCTGTCTGCAGCTAAAAACGATCCAGACCGGAACCGAACCGGGTCAAGTCTACAGCTGCGGCACCACAGCTCCTAAACTCACCCCGGTGCTGACTTCCTGGCTGGTCCAGTCCGGAACCAGGTCATTTTTAGAAGAAATTTGATTTCCGAACATCGGCATTAATGATGCTGCCGCCATCTTGTCTCTGTTTAACGTAGAAGTGCGTTGTAACAACTGCCTATATGAATTAAATTAACATAATTATCGTGGTGTACAAGTTCACAATTAAATCAGCATCACTTGATTTACGTTTAATAATATGATTTATTTCAATATATTAATATGTTTTGTGAAAAATAACCTATAAAACCCCACACGAATATAATTTTGTTTTGGCAAATAATCAAACACCTTTGAAGTGGGGTCCTGCCAGAGACAGGAAGAGAAGGTAAACATCGCTTCGCTTTTATTCAAAGCTTTATTTGGAAATATATGTACATATTTCTATGTATTATTACACAGACTGTACATGGAAGTGTTAACATATTTATATGAATTAAAATGGAAGATTTTAACTAATTTCTTTAACCGTTGCTTGTTCCTGAACGCTTCCTTAAACCAGACTTCGTTGAAAAAACATTCAATTCTAAAACCAGTGTGTACGATTTTAAAGAACAAACAGTACATTATTAATGCATTTTAGACGTGAAATAGTCGAACATTTAAACTTAAATTATGCCAGATCACTGTAAGAGACTGATAAAGACGAGTTTCTTGAAAGAATATGGAAATTGTTAATATAAATCTACATAAGTTGTTGTCTGATTTGATTTAATGTTTGTTTTTATGTTTTTAATTTAGCTCGATTGTTATTGTCTTTGTGAATTACATTTTAATTAAAAATTTGTAAAAATATTTTGATTTGCATTAGAATTAAGTAAAAAGGGGCAGTTTTCATAAGACTATAGTTCTTCTTCTGCCACATTTTATTTTATTTACATTTTTTGATTGTATTGTATGTGTATGTATGTATGTATGTACTGTATGTATGTAAGAGAAGGTAAACAGCACTTTGCTTTTATTCAAAGCTTTATTTGGAAATATATGTACAAATTTCTATGTATTATTACACAGACTGTATATGGAACTGTTAACATATTAATATAAATAAAAATGGAAGATTTTAACTAATTTATTTAACCGTTGCTTGTTCCTGAACGCTTAGACTGTTGAAAAAACAGTAAATTCTAAAACCGTTGTGTACGATTTTGAAGAACAAACAGTACTACATGTAATGCATTTTAGACCTGAAATAGTCAGAACATTTTAAACTTAAATTGCTCATCTTTAATTCGGCACACATTCAAACTCCTGCTGGTTTTGATTATTTTTTAATTAATTTTTAATTTTTTTCTCACTCGGCCTGGTTGTGTTTCAGATGACGGTTCACAACTTGTACATATTTGATCGTAATGGAAGCTGTTTGTTTTACAACGAGTGGAACCGGAAGAAGCAGGCGGGGATCTCTAAGGATGAGGTGCTGAAACAAACATAAACAAACAAACAAACAAAGTGTGTGTGTGTGGATGTAACCTGCAGGTTTGTGTGTGCAGGAGTTCAAACTGATGTACGGGATGCTGTTCTCCATCCGCTCCTTCGTCAGCAAAATGTCTCCTCTTGACATGTATCCTTCAGACAGCTGCCATTGTTTACCTGCTTGTTTGTTTGTTTACCTGTCTGTGCTCCTTAGCTCTGATTTTTCCACAGGAAGGACGGCTTCCTGTCCTTCCAGACCAGCAAATACCGTCTTCACTACTACGAGACTCCGAGTGGACTGAAGTTTGTGATGAACACCGACCTGTCAGTGAGCAACGCCAGAGAGACGCTGCAGCACATCTACAGCAATGTACGGCACAAACAAACAAACAGTAAACAAACAAACAAACAGTCCTGATGCATGCTCAATAATCCAGGTAGATCGATCTAACCAGGTTGAGTCAGGTCCTCTGGACGGATTCTTCTTGTTGAAATGTTTCAACAGGTGTACAATAAGGGACAGAGTTCACTGAACTGTACCTGTGGCAGCTGAAAATGGACGTGCTTTCTCTAAAAGTTGCAGTTTGAACGTAGACAGACGTGTCTCTCTGCTCAGCAGTGGGGGGATGTAACTAAGTACAAATACTTTGTTACTGTACTTAAGTACATTTTTCATGTATCTGTACTTTACTTAAGTAGAATTAAATGTGGGATTACTTTTACTGCACTACATTTTACATGAAGTATCTGTACTTTCTACTACACTACATTTCTATAATGTGTTGAGTTACAAGTTACATTCACGTTGCAACTTTTTGATTTGTCATTAGTTTGAAAGTAACTGATGTTGAGAGAGGAGTTGGTCCACTGAATCACTGCAAAGTGGACAGGTAACATTAGACCTGCCTTCAAGAAGAGCTGGACCAATGATGTATGTTCTAGTGTAAACGTCATTGAACTGGGAGCACCCACAGCACCACTAACACACACAAAATGGATTCCACCACAGAGATTCAGCCAGAAGATACACAACACCCATGACCTTATGGAAATATTATTGAAAAACTATTGAAATATTATTGAAAGACTGTTCAGTACAACAGGACAGATTATCTTTCCTAAAAGAACCAGACTGGACTCAAAAAACTTTAAAAACCAACTTCTTCTGAACTTGAACAATAAATTCTTGCTGCAACATTAAATGTGTCAGTTCATGTTAGGACAGGAGACAAGAGATGTCTCCAAATGACTCAACACTCAGGTCCAAGTTTTGAAAATGGTGTCAGGAAGTTAAAATTGTCTAGACAGTATTTTAACTAGTTGATGATAAACTGGAGTTGAAATGATCAGATGTTCCTTTGTTAGGTCTAATGCTCCTTTTTTTAAACAGACAACTTTTAAAAAAACGAGTTTACTGCAGTTAAAATGACACATTGGTTTGTGTTAAATAAAAACTTTCAAAGATATAATCATTCCTCTTTCTTGTTTTGCTTAATGACATTTATCTCTGCATGTCATCCCTGAAATTCTGACACACAGAATCAAAAGTTCAAGTGTGAACTGTGTCAGAGTCAACACAATAAAAACATGTGTTATCTGCAGCATTGTTCATTAAAATGACTCAACACTATTAATGTATTACAGAAAATACACATACAGTAGGTACAGTACACTTAATGGTATTGTAGACCATCCATCCATCCATCCATTTTCTTCCTCTTATCCGGGGTCGGGTCGCGGGGGTAGCAGCCTAAGTAGGGAGGCCCAGACTTCCCTCTCCCCAGCCACTTGGAGCAGCTCCTCTGGGGGAATCCCAAGGCGTTCCCAGGCCAGCCGAGAAACATAGTCCCTCCAGCGTGTCCTGGGTCTTCCTCTGGGTCTCCTCCCGGTGGGACATGCCCGGAACACCTCACCAGGGAGGCGTCCAGGAGGCATCCTAACCAGATGCCCGAGCCACCTCAACTGGCTCCTCTCGATGTGGAGAAGCAGCGGCTCTACTCCGAGTCCCTCCCGGATGACTGAGCTTCTCACCCTATCTCTAAGGGAGAGTCCAGCCACCCTGCGGAGAAAACTCATTTCAGCCGCTTGTATCCGAGATCTTGTTCTTTCGGTCATAACCCAAAGCTCATGACCATAGATGAGGGTGGGAACGTAGATCGATCGGTAAATTGAGAGCTTTGCCTTTTGACTCAGCTCTCTCTTCACCACGACAGACCGGTACAGCGCCCGCTTCACTGCGGACGCTGCACCTATCCGCCTATCGATCTCACGCTCCAGTTTTCCCTCATTCGTGAACAAGATCCCGAGATACTTAAACTCCTCCACTTGGGGCAGGACCTCCTCCCCGACCCGGAGAGAAAAAACTGTATTATATAATAATACTGTATACAGCAAGTACTTTTACTTTAATACTTTAAGTATTTTTAAAAGCAAGTACTTAAGTAAAAACATTATTATGGTACTTCTACTTTTACTAGAGTACATTTTTGTCTGTTTATTTGTACTTTTACTTAAGTACAGTGTTTGAGTACTTTCTCTACCACTGCTGCTCAGACGTGTCTCTCTGCTCAGACGTGTCTGTCTGCTCAGACGGTGAGACACCCCGTCTGAGCAGACAGACTGGTTGGTCAGCAGCTCAGTCTGAGACACGAGGACTTTGTGAGTTCTTGTGGACTGACGGGTGAGATGTTTTCTTCTTGGTGTCCAGCTGCACCCTCGTAGATCACACTCAACTGAGGGGGAAGCGTGAGAAGATTAATAAAGTATTATTATAAATAAAGTATTATTATAAATAAAGTATTATTATAAAGTATTATTATAAATAAAGTATTATATA
>JBBPBX010026704.1:8030-23319 GCA_038048925.1 Garcialebias charrua | reverse complement strand
ATATTATTATAAATAAAGTATTATTATAAATAAAGTGGTATTATAAAGTACTATTATAAATAAAGTATTAATAAAGTATCATTGTAAACAAAGTATCATTATAAATAAAGTATCATTATTAAGATGTGGTTCATTGTGTTTTCTGTCCCTCAGCTGTACGTGGAGCTGATCGTGAAGAACCCGCTCTGCACTGCGACCCAAACGTTGGACAGTGAGCTCTTCACCAGCAGACTGGACTCCTTCATCAGGTCTCTGCCGTACTACAGCCCCCGAGCCGCCTGATCACACACACACGGGGTCAGAGGTCACCACGGCTGAAGACTCTTCAGTTTCCTGTTTTCATCTGAAATGTTCCTTTTGTTGAATAAAATCAAATCAATCTGTCCAGTTTATTACAACTTTTTGTGAACGGTTGACGACGAGGGGGAGAATTTTCAGAATAAAATGTTTTCTGGGTGTTGTGAAGGCTTTAAAATGCTTTTATTTTGAAGGTACAGTCATTCAGCACTTGGGAACTCTAAACCCAACACTGGACCTGCAGCTGTAATCTGCTCACAGTGAACCTGTCAGTCAAACAGAGCAGCAGCTGATCATGGTCTGATCCAGTCCAGGTCCTGGTCTGATCCAGTCCAGGTCCTGGTCTGATCTGATCCAGTCCTGGTCTGATCCAGTCCTAACTTTATTGGCTGTTATACAGTCAAAACAACAAAAAGGCTTTATAGTTTCATATTTCAGTTTCTTTTCCCTTTGGTCATTTCTTTTGCTACTGTGTGAATACTAGAACTAATGCAAAAAGCACAAAATATTCATTTTAACTTTATGCTTTATTTCTATACTTATTTTGTCCACAATAAAATAAAAATCACAGGTCTGCAGTTAAAAAAAAATGTAATTGGTAAAAAATACATTTTTTCCCCTCTTTTTACAAGAATCTGGTTTTTATTTTAACATTATTGAATGTTAAAAATCATTAGATATATATACCAACAAAGAGGCCCATGCGCACCATTGATAACAGTTGTAGCAGCTCTGGCCACGTTTAATTTAGTGAACGAAGGAGCAAAAATGTCTCTTGATGGTAAAGGTTGCAGAGCCCTGCACTAGATGATTGTTCTGGCCTGGGAACGCCTTGGGAACCCCAGGAAGAGCTGAGGAACATCAGTGAAGAGAAGAACATCCACGGTTCTTCTGAACCCGTCGTCTCCACGAGATGTTCGTGACCCCTCTGAGAAGTTTGTCTCTACAGCGTTTCAAACACGTTGAAGTCTCCAGGAGGACGGAGCGTCCACGACCCGTGAGGAACCAGAACCCTGCAGACGTGTGATCAACTCCAGAAAATAATCCAAACAAGAAGCTGCACATCAGTTCTTTTTATTATGGAAGAGACTTTGATTTTGAAAAGGAGAAGAAGTCACTTCCTGTCTGAAGGAGAGTTTACAGTGGTCACATGACGCACCAAGTGCTCTCACACACACACACACATTACACGTTCAGCCTGTCCACTGATCACATCCTGAGGACTGCAGTCTGACCTCACTTCCTGTGGGCGTGGCCTTTGTGAAACAGGTAGATGGGTCTCTTGTTATCTGGAAGAGATTACAAACAGACAAGTGTTGATGTCCCTGAATCTTACGGAAGCATATTGCAGTCATCCATGAAAAAAAAAAATTGAAGCTTATGTAGTAATCACGTGATATAGTAAAAACGTGATACTATGTAGTAAAAACGTGATACTATGTAGTAATAACGTGATACTATGTAGTAAAAACGTGATACTATGTAGTAAAAACGTGATACGTATTTTGTAATAGCGTGATAAGTATAGATGTAGCATTCGCGTAGCCAGTATTTTAGGAGGGACGGTTCTTTTAAATATATAGTAGACCTGCAAAAAGCCACATGCCTTGGTGGCACAATGGAAGTGCGTCTGCCTTCCACTTCAACGACCCAGGTTCGATCCTGACCTGGTTGAACTTATTTTACTTTTTTTTTTTTATTGGATAAATAAAATAAAAAAGGAGTTTGTGTTAACCACAGGCATATTAAGTCTAACAGTCTTCTCTTTCCACCTCTCTTAACACAGAACTTGTGTTGTGCGGGAGTTGTAGGCGGGACCACAACTCCCGCACAACACAAGTTCTGTGTTAAGAGAGGTGGAAAGAGAAGACTGTTAGACTTAATATGCCTGTGGTTAACACAAACTCCTTTTTTATTTTATTTATCCAATAAAAAAAATAAGTTCAACCAGGTCAGGATCGAACCTGGGTCGTTGGAGCGGAAAGCAGACGCGCTTTCCATTGTGCCACCAAGGCATGTGGCTTTTTGCAGGTCTACTATATATTTAAAAGAACCGTCCCTCCTAAAATACTGGCTACGTGAATGCTACATCTATACATACATATCACGTTTTTACTACATAGTATCACGTTATTACTACATACGTTACTACATAGTATCACGTTATTACTACATAGTATCACGTTTTTACTACATAGTATCACATTTTTACTACATAGTATCACATTTTTACTACATAGTATCACATTTTTACTACATACGTATCACGTTATTACTACATACGTATCACGTTATTACTACATACGTATCACGTTATTACTACATGAGCTCCATTTTTTTTTTCATGGTTGACTGCAATACGCTTTCGTAGAATGCAGCACTGACCCCTGTCAGTTTAATAAAAAGTTACGTGTGTGTGTGTGTTGTGTTACCTGTGTGTGTGAGCAGTGTGTAGGAGCTGAAGCCCACTCTGTCAGTGAGGAACCATGTGAACTTTTCAGGTCTGATTTTCAGATTCCTGAAGTGGTGTAGGGTGGTGTCCTGAGACAAACAAACAAACAAACAAAGGTTTGTAAAAGTTAGTTTTAACAGTTCCATCTGACATAACTCACACCTGTCAGCCCAGGTGTGTCACTGCTGCAACTGTCTGTTGTGTAGTTGTGTGTCTGTTGTGTAGTTGTGTGTCTGTTGTGTAGTTGTGTGTCTGTTGTGTACTGTAGTTGTGTGTCTGTTGTGTAGTTGTATGTCTGTTGTGTACTGTAGTTGTGTCTGTTGTGTAGTTGTGTGTCTGTTGTGTACTGTAGTTGTGTGTCTGTTGTGCAGTTGTGTGTCTGTTGTGTACTGTAGTTGTGTGTCTGTTGTGCAGTTGTGTGTCTGTTGTGTACTGTAGTTGTGTGTCTGTTGTGTAGTTGTGTGTCTGTTGTGTACTGTAGTTGTGTGTCTGTTGTGCAGTTGTGTAGTTGTGTGTCTGTTGTGTAGTTGTGTGTCTGTTGTGTGTGTCTGTTGTGCAGTTGTGTGTGTCTGTGGTGTAGTTGTGTGTCTGTGGTGTAGTTGTGTGTCTGTTGTATAGTTGTGTGTGCCTGTTGTGCAGTTGTGCGTCTGTGGTGCAGTTGTGCGTCTGTGGTGCAGTTGTGTGTCTGTTGTGTGTCTGTTGTGTGTCTGTTGTGTAGTTGTGTGTCTGTTGTGTAGTTGTGTTTCTGTGGTGTAGTTGTGTGTCTGTGGTGTAGTTGTGTGTCTGTGGTGTAGTTGTGTGTCTGTGGTGTAGTTGTGTGCGTCTGTGGTGTAATTGTGTGTCTGTGGTGTAGTTGTGTGTCTGTTGTGTAGTTGTGTGTCTGTTGTGTAGTTGTGTGTCTGTGGTGTAGTTGTGTGTGTGTCTGTGGTGTAGTTGTGTGTCTGTTGTGTAATTGTGTGTTTGTGGTGTAAGTTGTGTGTCTGTTGTGTAGTTGTTACCGAGGCTCTCTTGCTTCGACAGTAGCTGCTCCACGGTTGTGGCTCCAGGATGAACAATCCGCTCGGCGACAGGCTCTGATAGGCTCGTTTGAACAGTCTGGCAACGCCCACGTCACCTGACTGGAGATGCACCCACTTGGTCACACCCAGACAGATGATGACATCATACCGACCCTGCCCTGGCCACGCCTCTCCTTCCGACACATAGTCACCCTGTGGGCGGAGTCACAGAGGAGACCGTCACCATGGAGAGCAGCTTTGATGAAGACAGAGACAGGTGAGATGTCACGTACCTGGATGAAAGTGACGTTGTTGGGGAACCTAGAAGTTGTTGAGGAGAAAGACCAGAAAAGGGGCGGAGCCGACAGGGGACCTCGACTCACCCTGAAGGACAGGGGGAAGGGGCGAGAGGGCGCCGCCTGCGTCACCTCCTGATCTTCTCTCTTCCTCCCTCTCTCCTCCACCACCAGGTCATGTGACAGGAAGTGCCTGATGTTTTGCCTGGCAGCATGCACCAGTCTCTCATCTAGCTCCACCCCCAGGATGTGGGCGGGGTTAAACCTCAGGCCAACAGCCAGTGTCACATGACCAGTACCACAACCAATATCCAACACATACTTGTCTCTGAACCAATCAGCTTCCAGGAGGCGGAGCCTCAAGTCCTCCTCTGCACCAACCCGCCCCCGATTCTGGTCACCATAGGAACCGTGGTAACCGTAGAAACGGCAGTGGTTCCCGTACTGGTAACGTTGTTTGTCCTTCTTCCGTAGTGTCCGAGCTGCACGAAGCTGAGGTTCCCCACACCTGGAAAAGAATCCGCCAAGTTTACATGACCCCAACAGCCAATCACATCACAGTGAGAGTAACACTCACCTGCCAGCCTTGGCTCCTCCCACCAGCGGTGTCTCAAACTTGGTTGAAGATGATGATGTTGCCTTGGTGACCGTGTGAGTAACATCAGAAGATTTGGCTGAAGTGGTGCGCCTCCGCCTCCGACCGTTCCCAGAGTTCTGCGTAGAACCCGGCAGAGGGTGGGTGTGTCTCCGAGGGAGGATAGGGGGTGGAGCCACGTCGTCTCGGCAGGTGATGGCGGTGTTGAGTTCACAGGGTAGAGGAGACGCTGAAACGCTGCCCCCTTTGTTCAGAGCAGGAACTGCAAGTTACAAAAAACAGCTGGATTCTGTTGTGAAGCTGAAGACATTTCTCTTCCTGTCTGGGAGGATTCATTAGTGTGAGGAGTTCACGGCTTTATAGAGAACATGTTCACAAAGAAACAGAGGAACTGCACATCTGGTCCAGGTGACTCACCTGAGGGTCCAGCTGTAGACGAGAACAGTCGGGCAGGTGTGCCCTCCTTCTCTTCCCCTCCTCTTCCATGGTGTCTGTACCTGTGCTTCCTCTTGGACTTCAGGGAGGACACGAGGACTCCTGCGCCCTTCCCGTCATTAGCCTCACCCTTAAGGTTCAGAGGGTCGGTGATGTCACGAGGAACCAGGATCTCTACGGGGTCTCTGCTGCGCGATGGCAAGGGCGAGCATTTTGGAGTCTCCAGATTGGTTGCCCTGAGGAGGAGGTGGAGTTTAGTGACCTGCTGAAGACGATCAGGTTGTTTAAACCTGGTGGAGACAGGTCTTCTCACCAGGACATACACCAAGAGGGAGGAGACGTCTCACCACTTGGCAGTCCTTTCACTACAGATGGTGTCTGGTCTGTACTGAACACTGCTGGTACAACAGACAGGTGGCGGTCTCACTAGTGAGACTTCTCGCCACCCAGCAGTCCTCTTATCAACTACATCCATCCATTCATTGTCTTCCGCTTATCCGGAGTCGGGTCGCGGTGGTAGCAGCCTAAGTAAGGAGGCCCAGACTTCCCTCTCCCCAGCCACTTGGAGCAGCTCCTCCGGGGGAATCCCAAGGCGTTCCCAGGCCAGCCGAGAAACATAGTCCCTCCAGCGTGTCCTGGGTCTTCCTCTGGGTCTCCTCCCGGTGGGACATGCCCGGAACACCTCACCAGGGAGGCGTCCAGGAGGCATCCTAACCAGATGCCCGAGCCACCTCAACTGGCTCCTCTCGATGTGGAGAAGCAGCGGCTCTACTCCGAGTCCCTCCCGGATGACTGAGCTTCTCACCCTATCTCTAAGGGAGAGTCCAGACACCCTGCGGAGAAAACTCATTTCAGCCGCTTGTATCCGAGATCTCGTTCTTTCGGTCACAACCCAAAGCTCATGACCATAGATGAGGGTGGGAACGTAGATCGATCGGTAAATTGAGAGCTTTGCCTTTTGACTCAGCTCTCTCTTCACCATGACAGCTTCACTGCGGACGCTGCACCTTACCAACTACTGTACAGACAATGTTTATTCTGTTCTGACCTCTGCTTGTACAGCAGACAGGTGGTGCTCACACCAGTAGGGAGATGTCTCACCACCCAGCGGTCTTCTCACCACCTACAGACAGTGTTTGGTCTGTATTGACCCCTGCTGTAAATGGAGCTTAAATGGTAAATGGAGCTTATTTATATAGCACTTTCCAGCCCCCTATGAGGGGCCCCAAAGCGCTTTACAATACCAACCATCCACCCATTCATACACACATTCATACACCGGTAGCGGCAGACTGCCATTCAAGGCGCTTTCCAGTCCTACCGGGAGCAACTCGGGGTTAAGTGTCTTGCTCAAGGACACAACGACACATGGTGTGGGGAACCGGGATTCGAACCGCCAACCTTCTGATCGGGGGACGATGCCATTACCACTACACCACGGCCGCCCACTACAGCAGACAGGTGGTGGTCTCACCAGTGAGATCTGGTGGGTCTCACCACCCAGCGGTCCTTTCACTACCTACAGATGGTGTCTGAACTGTAATGACCCTGCTGGTAAAGAAGACAGGGGGTGGTCTCACCGGTTCACGTCTTCATCCAGTAGAGAATTCAGGTTCAGCGGGTCAAAGATGTTCCCTCCTAATAGGAAGTGACTTGGCAGCTTTGGCTCCGCCTGGCAATCGCTGTTGGCACGGCGACGAAATTTGGCCACACCCTTAAAGTTGACGCCCATGGTGTACCGTCTTTTCCCGAGCTTCTGATTGGGCAGAGGAGGAGAAGGAGGGGCTTGAAGGAGGAGCTTTCTGTCGGTTGGAGGCTGGAGACCATTTTTAGAAGCAACGGGGGAGTGGGCCTTCGCCACCTGCGGCTGCTCTGATAGGCTGGCAGGTGTGGAGAAGGCGTAGCTGTGTCCGACCGGTTGTTCAGGAGGAAGAATGGGTTCTGGGTCCGACATCCGGTTGTTCAGGAGGAAGAATGGGTTCTGGGTCCAACGACATCCTGGTTGTAGTCAGCCAGTCACAGCGATCTGCAGACAGAGAGGGGAGGGGTCAGACTGAGCAGAATCAATCAGAGGCATCAGAAAGAACAACGGTTTCTTTAAAGTTTATTGTAGAGCAAGATCAGAACATGACGTCTGCTTCTGTTCTGAGTCTAACAAAATTTTAATTATTTGATCTTTAGTTTAGACAAAATCAATGTTCCTGAACAAAGTACCTCATCTTTCATTCATTAGCTCCTCAAAGTACTCCTTCCATCTTCCATCACACTCTCCTCACTTGTTAGAACATTCCCATTCCCATCTTTAATAAGCCTAACCTGCTGCACATCCTTTCCAGCCTGATCCCTCTGTCTTGCCAATCGGTACAAGTCCTTCTCGCCCTCTTTAGTGTCCAGTCTCCCATACAACTCATTGTACGCCCTCTGCTTTGCCTTAGCTACTTCCCTCTTTGCTCTATGTCCCATCTCCTTATATTCCTGTCTCCTCTCTTCAGTCCTCTCACTGTCATATTTCTTCTTGGCTAATCTCTTTCTTTGAATGGCGTCCTGCACTTCACTATTCCACCACCAGGTTTCCTTATCATCCATTCTCTGTCCAGATGACACACCAAGTACCTTCCTACCTGTCTCTCTAATTACTGTTGCTGTAGTAGCCCAGTCACTTGGAAGCTCTTTCTTACCACCCAGAGCCTTTAACAGCTCGTCTCTGAATTTCTCACAACATTCTTCCTTCTTCATCTTCCACCATTTGGTCTTCTTCTCTGGTTTTACTCTTTTTCTCTTATTCAAAACAAAAGTCATTCTACACACAACCATCCAATGCTGTCTGGCCACTCTCTCCCCCGCCACAACTACAGCCCCAAATTTCAAACGAGTTGAAAAGGAGGCGTCGTAGATGCATTCCTGACTCCCTGCTGGCAGTGCTTGAGTGCCTTACTGCTGAAATCTTGGAAATGACAGGAAACGTGGCTCGTGACAGCAGAAGGACCGGGATTGTCCCCCAGCACCTACAACCGGCAGTCCGCAGCGACGAGGGGCTCGGCAGGCTGCTGGAAGGAGTGCCCATCGTTCTCGGAGGAGTTCTGCCTGGCATTCTGCAGAGTCTGGGTGGATGGATCGGATGGCATCTGCTGCCATTTTTATGTAATCTGTTGTGGGACAGGCCTTTACAAGAGATCCTTCCTGCTTATAGCCATTAGTATCTATAACATCTCTTAATGAAACGAGGATAAAGAGTTACAACAACATTTAATCTCCTTTGCGGTTAATGTATATTTGAAATGAACTGAAGCAACAACCCTTGCAGCCACAGTTCAATGCAGCCACTTCAATAATTGAGGTCCAGAACATGATCCAACCAGACTCAATGTCTGCCACCTGCTGGAGTGCAGTTAAAATTCTCCCAGAGGTGTGATTTGAAGATCTTTCTGATGGGTTCTTCTGTCATGTGTTCCCAGCAAACCCTTATAACACGTGTGGGTCTACAGGCTCCGTCCTGCATCTTCCCCCAGTATCTGACTCAACTCACTACCAGGTGGTCACTCGAGTGTCCAAAACAAACAGCCACAAATCAGAAGACACGACTACAAAGTCAATCATCAATCTACGACCTAGGGCATCCTGGTGCCAAGTGCACTTATGAACACCTTTATGTTTGCACATGGTGTTCGTGATGGACAAACTATGATTAGCACAGAAGTCCAACAACAGAACACCACTCAAAGTTCAGATCAAAGAAATCTTTCCTCCCAATCACACCCCTCCAGGTCACACAGTCATTACCCACATGAGCACTGAAGTCCCCCAAACGAATAATGGAATTAAGTCTTGTCTATGGTACTTTTAACATTAGGCTTAAGTCTTTCCTTTTTGATAAAACCTATAGTTAGGCTCAGCTTGGGTTTCCTGAACTATCCCTCAGGTCTGCTGCTGTCTTTACTTGATCTACTCTGCCTGTTTATATTTGTAATTATTTCTATCTTTACATTTTTTACGTCTTCTCCTATAGAAAGTACACCTGGACCTGTCATTCTGTGTTTGTCTGTTTCTACTTCCTGTCCTCTCAAACCCAGCCGGTCGAAGCAGGTGGCCACTCGTCCGAATCCTGGTTCTACTGGAAGTTTCTTCCTGTTACAGAGAGTTTTTCCTTTCCACTGCCGCCTTTGTTCTTGCTCAGGATGGGAGACTGAGATGAAGTGAATCAACACAATCTGCTGCTTCCTTACAGAGAGACCTTTTACTCATCGTCTTTTATGATGTCTGTTGGGACGTAATAAACTGAAATAAATACAATTTCGTTCCACCACATGTGGATACATATGATGCGAATGACAGTAAAGAACCCTTGACCTTGAATACAATTTATTTTTAAAAGAATCTACCGGTATATATAAATGTCAAGAAGTCACAAGCAAAGTGGCGTCATGCCATGCCACGTTTTAACAGTTATTCATCAAAATGCATATGAACTCTGTAAACATGGTCATTCATCTGTAAAAGATTAGACATACTCTGAAAGGATCTGTTGAGAGATTTGGGACACTTGGCAGCCATTTCTGTCTGACAATATGTCAATGTGATGTGTCTGTGGCCGATTCATGTGGGAGGGGATTTTGTTGCACTTTATGTGTGTGTTCTGAAAAGGAAAAAATATTAATAAAAAGACTGATTAAAAAATTATCAAATAACTATAACTATTATTTCACCTACAAAAAAAATGTTCAAAGCCCCGTGCGAATGACAAACTCTCTGTCTGATCTTATAGCACATTGTTTAGTGTATATCTTTGTGTATTCTTAATTCTTAAATACTTATATCCTGTTTTTTAATACTTTATAGTTTTTTTTTTGGTGTAACTGGGACCTTTAGTAAATATTTTTGTCCCATCTCATGTAGCACGTGATGCGAATGACAAAGAAACTTGAACTTCACTTCCTGTGGTTTCAAGCAGCTTTTACTTGTGGCCACCAGATGTCGCCAAAGTGCACTGTGTTGGAAAGACTCCCATAATGAACCCTTCTCAGAAACAAGCTTCGGTGCTTCAGAAAAGATTTGCCCATCACTACCAGATGTTCCTCCATCGTCAACTGAAAAACATCCACTCCGACAATCTGCTGTGCTGGTTCTGATTGACGTGATGTGGGAGGAGCTTACGTGGACCTCTCCCCTGAAGTTTCTCTATAAACTGTCCGAATGAAAAAGAGTTGATGTCCTGTGAAGATAACCAGACCTGCAGTCTCCCACCACGTGGAAACATCTGTTCCTGCAGAGTGTCAAAAAGTTTGAGTTCTGAGGTTCTGCAGAGAACCAGACAGTAGACAGTTGGACCTGCTATTGCACTGAGGTGGTTCCAGGCTTTAGAACCAGCTGTGGAACAGGACAAGGTCCACATCACAGGTTGAACACTGCTTTAGCAAAACCATACTTCTATACCTGATGATAAATCTGAAGACCTGAAGGGTTAAACAGCCTGGTTCTGCTGGTTCTAGAGACATCAGAGGTTCTGCCGGTTCTAGAGACATCAGACATTAGAGGTTCTGCCGGTTCTATGGACATCAGACATTGGAGGTTCTACTGGTTCTAGAGACATCAGACATTAGAGGTTCTATTGGTTCTAGACATCAGACATTAGAGGTTCTGCTGGTTCTAGAAACATCAGATATTAGAGGTTCTAGAGACATCAGACAGAGGTTCTATTGGTTCTAGAGACATCAGATATTAGAGGTTCTATTGGTTCTAGAGACACCAGATATTAGAGGTTCTATTGGTTCTAGAGACATCAGACAGAGGTTCTATTGGTTCTAGAAACATCAGACATTAGAGGTTCTATTGGTTCTAGAAACATCAGATATTAGAGGTTCTGCTGGTTCTAGAAACATCAGACATTAGAGGTTCTGTTGGTTCTAGAGACATCAGACATTAGAGGTTCTGCTGGTTCTAGAAACATCAGACATTAGAGGTTCTGTTGGTTCTAGAGACATCAGACATTAGAGGTTCTATTGGTTCTAGAGACATCAGATATTAGAGGTTCTATTGGTTCTAGAGACATCAGACATTAGAGGTTCTGCTGGTTCTGTCTTCAGAAACATCAGACAGAGGTTCTGCTGGTTCTAGAGACATCAGACATTAGAGGTTCTGCTGGTTTTAGAGACATCAGACATTAGAGGTTCTGCTGGTTCTAGTCTTCAGAAACATCAAACAGAGGTTCTGCTGGTTCTAGAGACATCAGACATTAGAGGTTCTATTGATTCTAGAGACATCAGACATTAGAGGTTCTATTTGTTCTAGAGACATCAGACAGAGGTTCTTCTGTTTCTAGAGACATCAGACATTAGAGGTTATATTGTTTCTAGAGACATCAGACATTAGAGGTTCTGCTGGTTCTCGAAACATCAGACATTAGAGGTTCTGTTGGTTCTAGAGACATCAGACATTAGAGGTTCTGCTGGTTCTAGAAAAATCAGATATTAGAGGTTCTGTTGGTTCTAGAGACATCAGACATTAGAGGTTCTATTGGTTCTAGAGACATCAGATATTAGAGGTTCTATTGGTTCTAGAGACATCAGAGGTTCTGCTGGTTCTAGAAACATCAGATATTAGAGGTTCTGTTGGTTCTAGAGACAGACATTAGAGGTTCTATTGGTTCTAGAAACATCAGACATTAGAGGTTCTGCTGGTTCTAGAAAAATCAGATATTAGAGGTTCTGTTGGCTCTAGAGACATCAGACATTAGAGGTTCTATTGGTTCTAGAGACATCAGACATTAGAGGTTCTGCTGGTTCTAGAAACATCAGATATTAGAGGTTCTGTTGGTTTTAGAGACATCAGACATTAGAAGTTCTATTGGTTCTAGAGACATCAGACATTAGAGGTTCTAGACATCAGACATTAGAGGTTCTACTGGTTCTAGAAACATCAGATATTAGAGGTTCTAGAGACATCAGACAGAGGTTCTACTGGTTCTAGAGACATCAGATATTAGAGGTTCTATTGGTTCTAGAGACATCAGATATTAGAGGTTCTATTGGTTCTAGAGACATCAGACATTAGAGGTTCTATTGGTTCTAGAAACATCAGATATTAGAGGTTCTGCTGGTTCTAGAAACATCAGACAGAGGTTCTGTTGGTTCTAGAGACATCAGACATTAGAGGTTCTGCTGGTTCTAGAAACATCAGACATTAGAGGTTCTGTTGGTTCTAGAGACATCAGACATTAGAAGTTCTGCTGGTTCTAGAAACATCAGATATTAGAGGTTCTATTGATTCTAGAAACATCAGATATTAGAGGTTCTATTGGTTCTAGAAACATCAGATATTAGAGGTTCTATTGGTTCTAGAGACATCAGATATTAGAGGTTCTATTGGTTCTAGAAACATCATATATTAGAGGTTCTATTGGTTCTAGAAACATCATACATTAGAGTTTCTATTGGTTCTAGAGACATCAGATATTAGAGGTTCTGCTGGTTCTATTGGTTCTAGAAACATCAGATATTAGAGGTTCTATTGGTTCTAGAAACATCAGATATTAGAGGTTCTATTGGTTCTAGAGACATCAGATATTAGAGGTTCTATTGGTTCTAGAGACATCAGATATTAGAGGTTCTGCTGGTTCTATTGGTTCTAGAAACAGACATTAGAGTTTCTATTGGTTCTAGAGACATCAGATATTAGAGGTTCTGCTGGTTCTATTGGTTCTAGAAACATCAGATATTAGAGGTTCTATTGGTTCTAGAGACATCAGACAGAGGTTCTATTGGTTCTAGAGACATCAGACATTAGAGATTCTGCTGGTTCTGTTGGTTCTAGCCTTTAGAAAGGTCAGGCAGGTTCTGTTTCTTGAAGCTGCAGGTTAGTTTTGTTGTCAATGTGCAGCATAACTCCAGGAGCTCTGAATAATCCCTCACATTAAAAACACATGTAAACAAATACTCACGCTCTCCTTCAACTTCTTCTTGTCCCGCGCCTCCTCTCAGCGCATGCGCGTGTTTAATGACAGAAATAACCCTGTTTTCTTCAGTTCAAGCCACGCCCCCAACCGCTCCACCAATCCCGGCGCGCCGTCATGAATTATTCAAATCCTCCTCAGGAACGCTCGTGCAGCTAGCCTCTGAAGCTAACGCGCACACTTTACATAAAAACTGCTCAAAACGCGGAGCCGTTTAAACAACGCCACACGCACACTCTCCGCGGGATCGTTCTGTATATACGTGTATACTCGCACACTTTACGGCGTCATGACGTCCTGAACATCTGCAGTTTGGACGTGCTAGGAGTTAGCTGCTGTTGTCGCCACCAGGGAGTGGAGGACAGTTTTATAGGCCAGGATCAGAGCCGTCTGAGCGACACTTCAACTGACCAATCAGCTGCGGAGTTCGGAATTCCGCTCCTGACATCTGACCAATCAAATGGCCACAATGTGTTACGCTGCCTTGCAATTGGTGGCCGTCCGTGAGGGCGGGAGATTGGGCAATAAGAAGAGGTGTCCGATGCTGTGCCTGACCAAAAGACGGCAAACATACCGGTAAACATTAGTTTAAGATTAAAAAAAATAGTGATTATCCAAGAGATGTCAAACTGCAGAAAGTCTAATATTGGTTATTGTTGAGTCTGAGAAAGTTTTATTTCCACAAAGTGTACGTTTATCGTCTTTTAAGTTAACATGAGTACAAATTCAACCTTTATTTAGGCAGGTTAATCTCATTGAGTCTCGAGGACTCAAGAGAGACCTGTCTACAAACTAAAGAATGATGACAACAGCAACAGTAGATTTTCCTTGAACAATCAACAATAGACAAACATAAGAGAGAAATACAGATTAAAAAAAAGTTCAAACAAAGATAATAATAATAATAATAAACTTTATTTGTATAGCACCTTCCTACAATGCCTTGCATTGACCAAGGCGAGACCAAAGATATTGAAGTAGCAAAAACAGACAGATTATAAGGTATTATTAAGTAAGGTATTATTAGTATGATATTATAAATGCGTTCACTAAGCGAGTCAGATCTTAACCCTAAATTTAAACTGACAGGCCACACAAACAGCGCACTTATTTTCACATTACATGTATTTGTACTTATAGATGTAGATCTACTCTGTTTTCCCTTTAAGACTTTAATCTTCTGAATTTTCCTCAGCCAAACGCCTGAAAACGTATACTTTTCTGCTATTTTCCTGATTTTTCATGTATTTCATTGGTTTTTGTTAAGAATCTGTTGGAATCCTGGCAAAAACCAATGCAGACATGTTCCTGTTTTTTATTTTCCGCATCTCCCTTATAATCTGTCTGTTTTGCTACTTTGATATCTTTGTTTTAACTTGTAAAAAAATCTGTATGCCTCTTATGATTGTCTATTGTTGACTGTCTAAGGAAAATCTATTGTTGCTGTTGTCATCGGCCATGTCTCTCTTGTAAATGAGTCCTCGAGGCTCAAGGGATTAACCTGCCTAAATAAAGGTTGAATGCATTTCAATAAAGTCCCCACCCCACACACAATTTTAATATTTCCAACAACAAACTTTTTCAAACAAACGGGTCAAAAAACAAGTGTTACATTCATGAATGAGTCAGTACCTGAGTTTTTCCACCCATACCTGCAGACACGATGGGAGTTGAATCAAACTGTTCAGCCTGTGAGACAGTACTGAGGGCTGAAACAACACCACTTATTTTTATTTGGTTCACTTTAACTGACAGTTTCTGTCCTCAAGTTTAATTTTGACAGAAAACACTAAATATGTCTTCTGCTCCTACTATCATATTACAAAACACGTAAATGAATACATTTGTTATGTGTTGTCATCATTTTATGTTCCCATACAATGGTGAAACTCAGTGGCGGCTCCAGAGATATTTTTCTGCAGGTGCTAAGGGGGGGGGGCTAAGCATTTTACTGAGGGTGCTACGAAGGATCATTTGTTCTTTCAGTTCTCAAGGTCAATGTGTATTTATGGTCATTCACATCACATGTGGTGCATAAGATGGAACGAAACTATGTACACAGGGTCCCAACATCCAACAAAAATACAAATTGTAGCGAAAAATGATGAAAAGATCCGAGACTTGAAATAAAAATACATTAACTCAACATCAACTACTACCTCATACATATACTGTGTACATTGACTCATACGCTGCTTTGCCACTTTGCAAATGTCAATGCAACCTTTAGTTTATTTTAGTTATACTTTTTATACTCTTTTTTTTATACCA
>JBBPBX010026703.1:9808-37897 GCA_038048925.1 Garcialebias charrua | reverse complement strand
TTTTTTTATTACTCATTTGACTTACTCCGCTCATTCTCAATCAGTTCATCTGGACAGTTTCTTTTTAGTAGAAACGTTTCACCCTCACTCCAGAGGGCTTCGTCAGTCAGAGTAGTCTACTCTGGACTACTCTGTGGACTACTCTGACTGACGAAGCCCTCTGGAGTGAGGGTGAAACGTTTCTACTAAAAAGAAACTGTCCAGATGAACTGATTGAGAATGAGCGGATTTGATACCTGGACTATTGAGAATTAACTTTCTTGTCATTTGACTTACTGTTAGTGCTAGCTTAAGATAACTTACCGAAACCCGTCTGAGCGCACCGCAATTTGCTGCTCCTTTTAGCATGAGACCACCCGAATCCGATGCTAATGTTAGCTTGTTCCTCTTCCGGTGTTCGCCAGCTCCGCTCGTTGCACGCGGAGATTTTGGGAGTTATCGCTGTTCCAGTCAAGACAACACAAAGTTCACCAAGTGTCTCCCGTAAATTAATCCGTAAGGAGAAGGTCCTCGCTGCTGCGAGGCTGTACAGTTGAAGCTCCGCTCCATCGCGCCAGAAGCAGTGTCCCGTTGCCGCCGGTCCCTACGCCGGGGGTCCGCTCGTTTAATTTTTGCCGGCTGCGCGTTGGGAGCGATCGCAAATACACTAAAAATTGAACTAAAACATAAAAATAACAATTATACTTTATTTATAAAGCCATTTAAAAAAACACAGCTGCAACAAAGTGCTGTACACATGAAATTAAGAACATATAAACAAAAGATGAGATGAAATCATGAAAAACAACAGTCATGTGTTTAATACAGAAGTGGGTTGAGCCTAACCAGGGGTTGCTAGGTGAGGGGCTGGACTCAGGTTTGAGGTGGTTGGCTGCGGTTTGTGACGTCACAAACCGCAGGAAGTGGGAAACGAAGTGTATTTATCAAAGATAAATAAATCTACTTAGAGTAAATAAACCACTGGGTGCATTTTTTTGGCCTTAGGACTGTTTTTTTATGAAGTAAATACCCAAAGTTGAGTAAAAAAACCATTAAAAAGTGAATTTTGAATATGTGGTCCCCTTTAAATTAAATGGGAGCACGTTGACGGAGGAAAATGGAGAAATGACTCGGCTTTCGCATTAGCCCCAGAGATAATACATGTGACGTTGGCTCCTGAGCTAATATTTTTTGTTTATTTAAACCTTTATTTTACCAGGAAAGAAATCCATTGAGATTATTAATCTCTTTTACAAGGATGTTCTGGGAAATGTAATACAGTATATATATTGTATTAGCACAGCAGCTGATAAATATATCACATTAGTTGAGTTTGCATGTTCTCTCAGTGAATGTGTGGGCTTTCTCTGTGTACTCTGGTTTCCTCCCACAGATCAAAAACACGCATGTTAGACTGATTGGTAACTCTAAATTGTCTCTAGGTGTGAGTGAGAGAGTGAATGGTTGTTCGTCTTGTTCATCTCTGTGTCCTTGTGATGGACTGGAGACATGTCCAGGTGTCCCCCACCTGTAGTGACAGCTGCATATGAGCACCAGTGACCCCCACGACCCAAAAATAAAGAAGCGGGTAAAGATAATGGATGGATGGATATATGTATACTAAACAAAAATATAAACGTAACACTTTTGTTTTGGCTCCCATTATTCACGAGTTGATCTCAAAAATTAAGACTTTTTACACAACGGGCCTTTTTCTCTCAAACATTGTTCACAGTTTGTGTAAATCTGTGTTCGTGAGCACTTCTCCTTTGCTGTGATAATCCAACCACCTCACAGGTGTGGCATATCAAGATGCTGATTGGACAACATGATTATTGCACAGGTGTGCCTTAGGCTGACCACAATAAAAGGCCACTCTAAATGTACAGTTTTATCACAGAGCACAATGTCACAGATGTTGCAAATTTTGAGGAAGCGTTCATATAATTTATTAAGCAATGAAGGAGTTTTCATGTGTCAATGCCGCAACTTTTAGTAAAATGGAGAAATGGGTTCGGGTTTGGTTCATTTGTCATATGTAAATCAACACAACGTCAGCAATGAATGAAATGCTGAAGATGAGAAGAACCGTCTCGACTCGCCAAAAGAGAAACAAAACGACAAATACCAAATTATGCAGCAAAAACAAGGCACCAAAAGTACCGTATGTGTGTGTGTGTGTGTGGGGGGGGGGGGGACATCTACATTGTGGTTCGGTCAGCACTGAGATCCTTTCAGCAGCATGGTTCTGTTAGCGGCGTGGTCTTCTTAGCAGCGTTAGCAGGTCTAGTTAGCAGCTTGATGGTAATAATGACCACAGCAGCTGCCCTCACAGAACCGGGTCCAGCAGACAGAGAACATCCATGGTTTAATAACAACACATTAAGGCCAATATGTGCAAGTAATTGAAGATCCCTGTAAGAAATTAGTTCTGAGGATTTTTTTCATCCTTGTGAGAGTCAGAATCTATAGAAACCAAAGGATTGTTCTAAAGAATGTTCTAACTCTATTAGTCAGAACGCACTCTGTTGGCGTTAGAACCATTACATACTGGAGGAATATTCCAAGGAAGGTCCAGGAACATCCACTAAAGTAGAGGAGGGATGTCACATGCTGTATGGTTCTACATGTGCTTGATGATAACTTGTTTGTCTCTAAGGTCAAAGGTCGAGGTGATGAAATATGTGTTTTTGTTGCAGCTGGCAGGAGCAGCTTTTATTGCTGCTGGTTTCTGGGCTTGGAGTGAGAAGGTAAGAAAACCTGGTCCACAGGAACCACAAACTTACAACGCACTCTAATGGTTTCTCTGGTACTGTCCCATTTGTAGGGAGTCCTGTTGGACCTGACCCAGGTGACCCGGCAGCACGGTTTTGACCCAGTCTGGTTGGTTCTGTTTGTCGGCGCCTTCACCTTCACTCTAGGATTTGCAGGCTGCGTTGGAGCTCTGAGAGAAAACATCTGTCTGCTTAAGTTTGTATGTTTTAAAATGTTTATTTTTGTTCAAATATTGTTGTCTAATGAAATATTTTAATCTTATCATCAGGTAGGATGTTTTTCTATTTATCTGTTGTCAGGATGGATATTTGAAAGCTGTCTTATCAAATGGTTGGATGTTTTGAAATCTCCTTATTGCCCAGTTTAACATTTTCTTTATTTGGTTGCGTTTTGTTAATGTTTTATCAGTTGGTTGAGTGTTTCTATGTCTTTCTTTCTCTGTTGTTTTTAAACTTCTTATTGGCTGGTTGGATGTTTTTACATCTTCTTATCATGTGGTTGGATGTTTTTACATCTTATTGGCTGGTTGGATGTTTTTACATCTTCTTATCATGTGGTTGGATGTTTTGACATCTTATTGGCTGGTTGGATGTTTTTACATTTTCTTAAAACCCAGTTGGATGTTTTTACATCTTATCATCCAGTTGGATGTTTTTACATCTGTTGGGTGTTTCTACATCTTCTTATTGTCCGGTTGAATGTTCTTACATCTTGTCCTGTTGGATGTTTTTACTTCTTATTGTCCTGTTGGATGTTTTTACATCTTCTTATCATTGGGTTGGATGTTTTTACATCTGTTGGGTGTTTCTACATCTTCTTATTGTCCAGTAGAATGTTTTTACATCTTGTCCTGTTGGATGTTTTTACTTCTTATTGTCCTGTTGGATGTTTTTACATCTTCTTATCATTGGGTTGGATGTTTTTACATCTATTCGTCCTGTTGGATATTTTTACATCTTTTGGATGTTTCTACATCTTACCATCCGGTTGGATGGTTTTACGTCTCTTTGTCATATGGTGGGATGTTTTTCCATCTTTTCGTCCTGTTGGATATTTTTACATCTTTTGGGTGTTTCTACATCTTCTTATCATCCGGTTGGATGGTTTTACGTCTTTGTCATATGGTGGGATGTTTTTCCATCTTTTCGTCCTGTTGGATATTTTTACATCTTTTGGATGTTTCTACATCTTACCATCCGGTTGGATGGTTTTACGTCTCTTTGTCATATGGTGGGATGTTTTTCCATCTTTTCGTCCTGTTGGATATTTTTACATCTTTTGGATGTTTCTACATCTTACCATCCGGTTGGATGGTTTTACGTCTCTTTGTCATATGGTGGGATGTTTTTCCATCTTTTCGTCCTGTTGGATATTTTTACATCTTTTGGATGTTTCTACATCTTACCATCCGGTTGGATGGTTTTACGTCTCTTTGTCATATGGTGGGATGTTTTTCCATCTTTTCGTCCTGTTGGATATTTTTACATCTTTTGGATGTTTCTACATCTTACCATCCGGTTGGATGGTTTTACGTCTCTTTGTCATATGGTGGGATGTTTTTCCATCTTTTCGTCCTGTTGGATATTTTTACATCTTTTGGATGTTTCTACATCTTACCATCCGGTTGGATGGTTTTACGTCTTTGTCATATGGTGGGATGTTTTTCCATCTTTTCGTCCTGTTGGATATTTTTACATCTTTTGGGTGTTTCTACATCTTCTTATCATCCGGTTGGATGGTTTTACATCTTTGTCATATGGTGGGATGTTTTTACGTCTCTTTATCATATAGTGGGATGTTTTTAGGGGGCGGCCGTGGCGTAGTGGTAATGGCAGTCGTCCCCCGATCGGAAGGTTGGAGGTTCGAATCCCGGTTCCCCACACCATGTGTCGTTGTGTCCCTGGGCAAGACACTTAACCCCGAGTTGCTCCCGGTAGGACTGGAAAGGCGCCTTGCATGGCAGTCTGTCACTACCGGTGTATGAATGTGTGAATGAATGGGTGGATGGTTGGTATTGTAAAGCGCTTTGGGGCTCCTCACAGGGGGCTAGAAAGCGCTATATAAATAAGCTCCATTTACCATTTATGTCTCTTTATCATTTGGTTGGTTGTTTTTTACATATTCTTGTCATCCAGTTGGTTGCTTTTACATCTTATCATCCGGTTGGATGTTTTTACATCTTTTTATCATATGGTGGGATGTTTTTGTCTCTTTACCGTTTGGTTGGTTGTTTTTAACATCCTCTTATCATCCGGTTGGATGGTTTGGAATTTTCCTTTTGGCTATGTTGGATGTTTTTAATTTATTTTTTTGTTTTGTTTTGATATTTAATTTGAGGCATTTCTATAAAAATAAAAAAAGACCAACAGTAAACTAGAAAATGCAACCAATAATGTCATCAAACTTTCAGAGGATTGATTTTTCTCTTCTGACCTGGCAGAATGTTCTGCAACTTTCCAACATTGCCAGCACCCTGCACAGCAGCAGAGTTGGGTCTAAGGTGAACTTCTCTCAGTTTTCAGGTGTCATTGGTTTGATCTTCTTTCTGGAGCTGACGGCGGCGGTTCTAGCTGTGGTGTTCCAGAGTCAGGTCAAAGCATGGATCAATGAGTTCTTCCTGCAGAACATCAAGGCGTACAGAGACGACATTGACCTGCAGAACATCATTGACTCTCTGCAGACCGGGGTAATCTGACAGACAGCAGAGAATCAAACAGAACCTCAAACTGACTGTTCTCCTCTTCAGACAGAACCTTTAACCAAGTGTTGGTTCTCCTCAACAGAACAAATGCTGCGGTGCTCAGGAACCAAATGACTGGAATCTGAATGTTTACTTTAGCTGTAATGAAACTCGTCGCAGCAGAGAGTGGTGTGGCGTTCCCTTTTCCTGCTGCATACCTGATCCCGCAGTGAGTACATCCTTGTCAATGACCCGTGTTGATCAGCAATATTTGATATTGATCAAAACAGCTCATGGTTCTGGTTCTCCATTTAGGAATCTGTGATGAACACTCAGTGTGGCTACGATGTGAGAACGAAACACCCGGTAAGCTCTCTTCATTTGGCTTATTCACCTGATGGTGATGGCAGAGAACATCACATGTTCTGATGGAAACGTTGTTCCTTCCTGCAACAAAGTAAACTCTATCCAGTGTTCTACTGAGAACTTAATTTACTCCTTTAAGAACGTTAACATTATTGAATGACCGGTGAGAAGTTTTGTTCCTGAGTTAGCTCTTTATTTTGATAAGAACTATGTTCTCCAGAGAGGGGCGGAGCTGTCAACTGACCACTACCTGGTGGTGAGTTGGCTCCGATGGTGGGGGAGGATGCCGGTCAGACCTGGCAGACCCAAACGTATTGTGAGGGTCTGCTGGGAACGTCTGGCAGAGTCTCCCGTAAGACGGAGCTTTAACTCCCACCTCCGGGAGAGCTTTGAACACGTTCCGAGGGAGGCGGGGGACATTGAGTCCGAGTGGGCCATGTTCTGCGCCTCTATTGTCGAGGCAGCTTATCGAAGCTGTGGCTACAAGGTTGTTGGTGCCTGTCCTGGCGGCAACCCTCGAACCCGGTGGTGGACACCGGCGGTGAGGGATGCTGTCAGGCTGAAGGAGTCCTGTTGGGCCTTTTTGGCCTGTGGGAACCCAGAAGCAGCTGATGGGTACCGGCAGTCCATGCGGCTCGGGTGGTTGCTGAGGCAAAAACTTGGGCATGGGAGGAGTTCGGAGAGGCCATGGAGAATGACTTCCATACGGCTTCGAGGCGATTCTGGTCCACCATCCGGCGTCTCAGCGGGGGAAAGAGGTACGCGACCAACACCATTTATAGTGGGGATGGCGTGCTGTTGACCTCAACTCGGGATGTTGTGAGTCGGTGGGCGGAGTACTTCGAAGACCTCCTCAATCCCACTGGCACGTCTTCCACTGAGGAAGCGGAGCCTGGGGACTTTGGTGCATAGGTGGATAGGTGCAGCGTCCGCAGGGAAGCGGGCGCTGCACCGGTCTGTCATGGTGAAGAGAGAGCTGAGTCAAAAGGCAAAGCTCTCAATTTACCGATCGATCTACGTTCCCACCCTCATCTATGGTCATGAGCTTTGGGTTGTGACCGAAAGAACGAGATCTCGGATACAAGCGGCTGAAATGAGTTTTCTCCGCAGGGTGGCTGGACTCTCCCTTAGAGATAGGGTGAGAAGCTCAGTCATCCGGGAGGAGACCCAGAGGAAGACCCAGGACACGCTGGAGGGACTATGTTTCTCGGCTGGCCTGGGAACGCCTTGGGATTCCCCCAGAGGAGCTGCTCCAAGTGGCTGGGGAGAGGGAAGTCTGGGCCTCCCTACTTAGGCTGCTACCCCCGCGACCCGACCCCGGATAAGCGGAAGAAAATGGATGGATGGGTGGATAATGGATGTTCTCCATTGTTTATGAACTCTCTTCATATGAGAACATGAACTATTTCTGATCTTCTGATGAGAACTTTGTTCCTTTTGAGAATGTAAATGTTCTCCAGTGTTATGACAGAACATTTGTTCTCACAGGAACAGTCTAAAGGGAACAAAGAACATCTTCTCTGATGTTCTGATGGAAATGGGATCTTTCTCTTTACCATGGCAGAGGTCACAGGTAGTTAAGTCTCCCCAGTGGCAGTGCACCAGGGCTGGGCCAGTTTCATCCTGCAATGCAGAAGACTAAAGGGCCCTGGGTTTGATGCAGGCCGTACCTTCAGGGGACTTTTTACGTGTCTTTTTGAGTTCTAGGTGTTAAAGTTCAGATCTCTAAATAAAAGTAGATCTTTGTTCTGCCACAATATGTGGTGCTGTTGCGCCAATGTGCCACGCATATTCTTGAGATTCTTATAAGATTAAAAATTTTGTATACTTTTAAAGTGCTCTCAAAGTTTCATGACACACACACAAAAAGAAAGAAAAGAATGTCAGCTTAAGAATAATTATAAAAACTCTTGGCATTGCCTGTGGTGTTAGTTTGGACCTAAATACAAAACAATTATTCCAGGTTAGAGACCACCTTAGAAAAGTGGTAAAGATATTTCTTTAGATATAAAGTATAATTTTCTTAACAAACAGACCACAGTCCGTGAAGATCCACAACTTCTCCTCCTCCACCATAACCCTCAGCACTGGCTCTCCTCAAGGATGTGTGCTGAGCCCTCTTCTGTTCACTCTGCTCACATATGATTGTACAGCCACACATCCAGGCTGTCATATTGTTAAGTTTGCAGATGATACAGCTGTGGTGGGATGCATCACAGATAATGATGAATCCAGCTACAGACAGGAGGTGGAACATCTGGAGAGCTGGTGCAAAGAGAACAACCTTCACATGAATGTGAAGAAGACGAAGGAGATGATTGTGGACTTCAGAAGGAACAAACACACCCACACCCCACTGTATATAGGTGGATCTGCGGTGGAGGTGGTCTCCAGCTACAAGTACCTGGGTGTACACTTGAATGATAACCTCAGCTGGAGCAATAACACCACCAGCCTGATCAAGAAAGGTCATCAGAGACTCTACTTCCTCAGACGGCTGAGACGAGCTGGTCTGAGCAGCCCAGTCCTCACCTCGTTCTACAGGTGTGCAGTGGAGAGCGTCCTGTGCTCCAGCATCAACGTGTGGCATGGAGGCTGCACAGTTGCAGAGAGGAAAGCTCTACAAAGAGTGGTGAAGGCTGCACAGAAGTCTGTGGGAGTCAGTCTCCCCACCATCACAGACATTTACACCTCCAGATGCAGAAAAAGAGCCACCTGCATCATGAAAGACCTCACTCACCCAGCACACTCACTCTTTGCACCACTCCCCTCGGGACGGAGGTTGAGGAGCATCAAATGTAGAACCACTAGACTGAGGAACAGCTTCTACCCTGAGGCTGTCAGACTCATGAATAAATAAATAATAAGAATAAACACTGCAAAATGTCACATCATGTTGATACTGATCTGTTTCTTGTTGCTGCGTTCATCTGTGACTATCTGCGTTCATCTGTGACCATCTGCTCATGTTCGTGCTGCTGTTTATAATGATGTTTTTCTACTACATTAGGGCTTAGTGTATTACTAGCTGATGTCTCTCTTAGTTAATCCTAGATGTTATTATTGTTTTTCTCTTGCATTTGTTGTTGGATGTAACTGGGACCCTGTGTACATAATCTCGTTTTCAACACATGTACTACATGCGGTGCAAATGACAATAAATTCTCTCTGACTCTGACTCTGACTCTGATAATTTGAGAGGATTTCAGCAGCTTGTACCAATACCACGGTGGACTGTCCTCTTTGGACAGGATGTGGAGGTGAACTTGTAGAGACAGTAGTATCTTGGTTTGGGAACCTCAGGGTATCAGCTCTGCTTTTTGCAGACAATGTGGTAATAATGTTGGGTGTCTTCAGGACATGACTTTCAGTGTGTGCTGGGGGGGGGGTTCGCAGCAAAGTCTAAAGCAGCTAGCATGAGTCCATCTGTTGGGGGGTATGGTCTGGGTGTCCCTCCTGGACCTGTTGACTCTGTAACCCCACCACAGATAAAAAGAAGAAACTGTTCCTGTGAAAACACTGACATTTTCTGATGTTCTCTATTCTTTTACAGCAAGAGTGGGCGTCTCAGATCCACACCAAAGGTTGCATTGCGTCGTTGGAGGATTGGTTACCACAAAATCTGTACACCGTAGCTATTGTGTTCATCATCATCTCAGTGCTGCAGGTAAGTAAACCTTCACCTGTTCCTAATTTCATCAAATGGGAAGGTTCAGGTTCTGCTCATCTGGATAACCAGCTCAGTTTTGTAAATGGAACCAGTTTAAGTCAAACAGGTTCATTTCAAAGTAAACTACTGGTTAACCTAAGGTCCTAGGCCAGCCCTCCGGTTGTTAGATGTACCTGAGCTCACCTGTCTCTCTGTGTGTGTGTCTCTGACCAGATGGTGGGGATCTACCTGGCCAGAACTTTGATCGCTGACATTGAGAAAGTCAAAGTACGATACTGAGGTGTCCACCTACAGGGGACGGAGCTTCCACCAGGTGTTACAGGAGTGTTTCTGTTGTCAGATGTGCCTTCTTCCTTACAGCATCAGTGTGGCCTTCCTGCGGTGGTTGCTATGACTACTGCCAAAGTTAGTGTTTTTTTTAATCAGCTGAAGAATGCCACCTTCTGTTAGTTGTGGTTATGTGGATACCTCCACTTCTTCTGCTGTTAAGGGCTTTGTATATTCCATTATTTACTGAACAATTATCTGTGACCTGTTTGATTATTACCTGATCAGCAATTATTGATCCAATGTGACCCAATTTATTTTCTGATTGGCATGTTATCGCTCTAATATAACCAAATCATTTTCTGATCATCATAGTTTTGTCTTTTATTCTCAGCCCCACACTGCTCAATATAAACTGAATCATTTCCTCATCGATGATTGGTAACATTTTAACCTTAACTGGGCCCGGGAGCAGGCGAAACTAGTTCTGGTTTGGGTTTACACTGGGCTGCAGACTGAAACCACAGAAGAAGAATGAAGGTTGAAAAGGACCAATCAAACAACAGATTGATCCGGTCACATGATCGCAAATTTAATGTGATTAAAACTACATGGACACTGGAAACACGTTCACATTGTTTAAATAAAGTTTTGTTTTAATGTATGAACATAGGTTGTTTGATCAGAAACTTTTGTTTTCTTGATTATTGATCCAGGTTCAGTTAATGACTTTTATTGTGAAGGAACTGATATTTTTTTATAAAATAATTTTTTTAACGTCTTTTTTTATATTCAGAATATTAAACTTGAACTTTACACTCAGGTCTCANAATTTAATGTGATTAAAACTACATGGACACTGGAAACACGTTCACATTGTTTAAATAAAGTTTTGTTTTAATGTATGAACATAGGTTGTTTGATCAGAAACTTTTGTTTTCTTGATTATTGATCCAGGTTCAGTTAATGACTTTTATTGTGAAGGAACTGATATTTTTTTATAAAATAATTTTTTTAACGTCTTTTTTTATATTCAGAATATTAAACTTGAACTTTACACTCAGGTCTCATGTTTGTTTTACTGTTCACTGATAAGTTATTGATCTCTGATTATTGATCAGTTTGGTCAGTTTAGCTCAGATCAGTGGATATTAACCAGTTATTGATCTCTGATTAGTTTGATCGGTTAATTTTATCTGATCAGTGACTTTATCACGCATTGATCTCTGATGATTTTATAATGAAAGTTCAGAAGAAGATCCAGCAGATCAACATTTTACAGTTTTTAATCAAGTCTGAATTGATTTGTCTTTTGAACATTAATGTAAACTGATGAATGGTCAGCATCAGAGAGACGCTTAGTTTGGACCGGTCCACAGGACAGACGGTGGACATGTTGGACATAAGATGGCAAATGTGGAGCTGCTAGGGAGGAGAAGAAGACCTGATGGGGTTGATGGATGTAGTGAAGGAAGTCGTCCTTCACTTCGCAGAAGTTTGGTGTGATGGAGCAGAAGGACTGGAGTCTACTGAAGAAGAGGTTTTTGTCCGCCAGGCGGGGCTGCATTTCAAAGCTGCACTTGCCAGTCCTGAAACCTGACCCGCCTAGTCCTGCTTCCTCTTCTCCTCTTGGCCTCATAACACTGAAAAGGCGCTAGACAGCTCTTTGACCAGCCATCTTGTAAGGTGCTACATGTTTAACTGAACTTTACGTGGAAGCCACACTTGAACACCATGTGCTGCTGTGCCGTCAGTTTAGAAGCTATTATAGTTTTCCTATTTGATATATTTTGTTTAATTACTTTAGGATTGTTTTTTTGTTGTATGGTTAAAATGTTTTGTTAGTATTTGCTGCATTTGTTCAGTCAGTCAGAGAATCTTTACTGTCATTCGCACCGCATGTGGTACATGTGATGAAACGAGATTATGTGCACAGGGTCCCAGTTACATCCAACAAAATGTAAAAGAACAGTAATAACATCTAAGATATGAACTAAGAAAAACATAAACTAAAAATACACTAAGCACTAACATCATAGAAAAACATTACTCCAAACAGCAGCACGAACATGAGTCTGTATGAGCAGATGGGCACAAATGAACACAGCAACATGAAACAGATCAGCAGCAACATGATGTGATATTTTGCAGTGATTATTCTGGTTTTTTTATTCGTGAGTAACAGCCTCAGGGTAAAAGTTTCAGGTCAGGTAGACTGAAGGAACCTATACTGTTGGCAGGTAAAGGACCAGCATGCAATGGGGTGGGCCCATGTGCTGTTGTTTTTTTTAACCAGACTACAAGAGGCATAAATTGTTTTTGACTTGCTGTGATGGAATAAACCAGCCATCAAAGGAAACTCATTGGGTTTGGACAGTAGATTTATTTAGCCTGCGTTGAAAAACAATCCTGTTGTATTTGCAGCCTTTAATCTTTAATAATTTGAATTCAAAATAAATCACTACTACACATTCTTATTTTACCTAAATACAAAGGTCATGATTCCCAACCAGGAACGGGTGTGGAGTTGTCTGGCAGAAAAATTCAAGCATCTGGGCATCTTGTTCCTGGGCGATGTAGGATGGAGTGGGGGATGGATCGACGGATCCGAGCCTTCTTCAGTAGTGAGTGCGTTGTTTTGGTTGGTTGTGGTGAAAAGATTAATTTGAAAGACAAACCTCTGAAGCCATGAGATATTGATCTTGACTGAAAGAAAGATCCAGGATACAAGCAGCTGAAAGGAGCTTCCTTTGTACGATGGCCATGCTCAGTCTTACAGATAACGTAAGAAGCTCCATCATCCAAGGGGAGCTGGGAGTAGAGCTGATGGTCTCCTTCAAAAGGAGTTGAGGTTGTTCTGTTTTTTGTAGTTTATTTTTGGCCATCTCATTAGAATACCTTCTGGACACCTCTGAAGGTTTTCTGGGAAGAGGGACCTAGAATTTGCTGTAGGGATTATATCCTCTGTGGCCTGGTAACACCTTGGGATCCCCCAGGAGGAGCTAGAGGAGATGACTTCTCTTCTGAACCTGTTGTCTTTACTACCTAGAAGATGGAGAATGAAACTGAAGTAACTGATAGTGGGGTTCAACTGTCCCCCACTTACAATGCTGCTAGTATCACTCAGCCCTCTGTGAATAGCAAACAACCATCAGGGTGCTAACGATCCATCGTTGGTCCTCCTTGATCATGTGAGCAGCTGGTTTCGGCTGTCATCAGCCAACTGGTTGTGTAACACTGTGAGAGGGTGCTATTTATAAGACTGAGCTGAATACAGCTTCTCAGACTGAGGAAGTCTTTCGGACGAAAGACGAAACGTTTCTACAATTTTTTTGCTTTTTGTTTTTTTTTTGAATGTCCAGAGGACCAGACTTAGCTTTTTTAGAGTTTTCTACCTGGATTATTGAGCATGCATCAGGGAAGTAACTAGTTCTACATAATTACTGATGAGGGTACTCATTACCGTAAGTATTGCAGTGTTGTGATAAAATTTATCTTTGCACAGATTTCATTTCATTTATTTCATTTATTTATTTATTCATTTTATTAAAAAAAAGAATACACAACAAACATGTTTCTTGTATAAAAAGAAAATATAAAATGAAAGGTGGCAGAAGAAGAAAATATCTTATTTTGTCTGCCCCTTTTTAGAATAAAAAAAAATCATTTCAAACAATAATTATATTTAAGTAATAATGAAAAAAATGAATAACACATCTCAATTTTCAAATTTCGAGATATTACACATTGAACTACTTCATACATATTTCTTCAATAATTCACTCTTTATCATTTTTTTTTCACAGATCTGTTTTGATTTCTGATATTTTTGACATATACACAATAAAAAATGAAATAAAAAAGTCCCGTTTTCTATTATCAAGGTTCAAAGTCCTTTATTGTCATTCACATCACGTGGCACATGAGGTGGAACGAAACTGTGTACACGGGTCCCAGTTACATCCAAAAATAGCAAAAATATGAAGTATAAAAAAGAAACTACAAGTGTCTAAGATGTACACTATATGAAATAGCGTAATGTGTATTGTATCAATTAGAAAATTAGAGTTAGTCATTTTGTACTGTTGTAAATTTGTATTGTATCAATTAGAAAATTAGAAAGAGTTAGTCATTTTGTACTGTTGGTTGAAGATTATTATTGTTAAATCTGATTGTTGAAAAGATGGTTGAAGATTATTATTGTTTACATGGCTGATTATTGTTGTTTAATCTGATTGTTGTAAGTAAGGGGCAGATATAATAAGATTTATTCTTCTTTCTGCTACCTTTCATTTTTTTACATTTTGTACACTATCATTTAATGAGATTGTGTTGTATAGTTTCTTCTGTAAAAAAATGAACAAATTTAATAAACATAAACATAAACACTAAACAATGTCATACACTGCCTGACCAAAAAAAAAAGTTGCCACCTGGATTCAACTAAGGTACGAGCCTCCTGTTGGATAATTACTTCATGGGTGATTCTTTCATCTGGCAACAAGTTATTTAACCCCAGCTGGTGCAATGAGTTACTCATTTCTTAAACAAACCATGTCAAAAGACACATTGTGTGGTCGTGGAAAAGATGTCAAGTCTGTTTGATAAGGGTCAAATCATTGGCATCAAGCAGAGAAAACATCTAAGCAGATTGCAGAAACCACTAAAACTGGGTTAAGAACTGTCCAACACGTTATTAAAACTGGAAGGATAGTGGGGACCCATCGTCTTCGAGGAAGAAATGTGGCGGAAAAATTTTCTACATGAACAGCGAACATTTAAACAGTTGGTGAAATCAAATGGAAGAAAAAGAACAGTAGCACTCAGGGCTATGTTTAATAGTGAAAGTAAGAGCATTTCCACACACACAATGTGAAGGGAACGCAAACCACCAATCAGTGAGGCTAACTGGAAAAAAAGGCTTGAGTTTGCTAGGGAGAATAAAGATTGGACTCTGGAGCAATGGAAGAAGGTCATGTGGTCTGATGAGTCCAGATTAACCCTGTTCCAGAGTGATGGGTGCATCGTGGTGAGAGGCAGGTGAAGTGATGCACCCATCATGTCTCGTGCCTCGTCATCAATGCAAGATCTTGGTGAAAAATTAATGCAACACTGGATGGAAATAGATCTTGTGAGTGACATTGCAGAAGTTTATCGAAACAATGCCACAGTGAATGCTGTAGGGATTATATCCTCTGTGGCCTGGTAACACCTTGGGATCCCCCAGGAGGAGCTAGAGGAGATGACTTGTGGCCGTGGCGTAGTGGTAATGGCAGTCGTCCCCCGATCGGAAGGTTGGCGGTTCGAATCCCGGTTCCCCACACCATGTGTTGTTGTGTCCTTGGGCAAGACACTTAACCCCGAGTTGCTCCCGGTAGGACTGGAAAGCACCTTGCATGGTAGTCTGCCACTACCGGTATGAATGTGTGTAGCACTTTGAGATTTTCACTAATGAAAAGTGCATTATAAATTGAATTCATTATTACAGTATTATTATTATTATAATGCATGCCGTAATCAAAACTAAAGGCAGTCCAGCAAAATATTAGTGTGCGACCATTTGTGGCAAAAAAAAATTGGCCCAGCAGTGTATATAACGGTGTATTAAACAGCAGCCTGAACATGAGTCAAACTCAAACTTTACTATTTGTAAACTAATGTGATGAAACACAATGCCACGTTTTAAGGTTTTTAACGTTTTAGAATGTTTATGAAAATTCAGGTAAAATATTGGTCTCGTGTAGTTCTTTTATTTATTTTTATACTCCGATAGAGAACAACAAAGTTCATGCTCAATCATCAAGGTATCAAATCAACGAAACAGAGCGTCACACTTTCCAAAATGGCGGAATATAAACTCGTCCCGTTAACGGGGGCGTCCGTTCTAGCGTTTCAGTTTGATTAGGCCCCTCCCCTTCAGGCGGAGTCACGCCCCTCAGCTCGGTCTCTCCGGGTCGGCGCTTCGCTTCCCTCTCCACTTCTGGATTCTCAGAATAATTTTCGGCCTCCGGTGGACCTCTGACCTCACGGAGCCGCAGCGCGAGACATTAGAGACGGTTCAGTGCTCTTCCCGCGCCCCCGGACAGAGGAAACCCACACCGAGGCCCGCAGTACGTGCTGAGCCTCCCGCAGGCCTCCGGCCCGGACTCCTGCGGTTCTCCAGGAATATGGACGGATTTACTGGCAGTTTAGGTGAGTTCCGACCGGAACCGAACCCCAAACCCCGAGTTTCACCTGCACGTTTGTCCACGCGCTGACGGGAAACCGAGGGCCGCACGCACCTCGCATGGCTTTACACGTGTCACTGCTGTTTTTATCAAAGAGGCTGCGCCGCCCATCCGGGAGCTGCAGGGCCACTAAATAAATTGCTCAAGCTGCAGAAGGTGCTGCACAATCCTGGACCCGTTCTATGAACAGGATCCAAGCCTGAGGGTCCAACAAGATCCAGATCTGTCTAAATCCACCAGACCCTCCTGAAGCTGCAGGACTGCAAAACAACCAGTTGGTCCTGCAAGAGGCGCTGCAGTCCTGAACCTGACTTGTAAATAGACCCAAGTGCACGAGGGTCCAACCAGCAGGACTCTGCACCACCCACAAGAAAGAAAGCTGCTGCAGGGACACTCAACTACGGTGGCCCCAAGGTGTAAATGAACAACATTTTAAAAAACGGAATTACATTTGGAAAAACACAACAAACACAGCAAAAACACATTTGAAAAAACTAAATTACATTTGGAAAAAAAGGAATTGCATTAAGCCAAAGCGGAAGTGGCCGGAATCGCATTAGAAAAAAATTCAGATTGCATTAAAGCTGCACTATGTAACTTTGTAATGTACATGTACTGTAGTCTGTAACTTTTCAAACAATATATTTTTAACATATTTCTTCACTCTGTCACTATCTACTGACAAACTGATGTTAGACAAAGTAATCTCTGAAAAAAAAAACTATAGTCCCCTTGCTTCTCTATCAGCATTTATAAAAACACTAAAAACACAGAGTGACCCGGACAATGACCAGCCAATAAAAACAGAGTTGTTTGTCACGCCCCAACCCACGCCCCCACCTGTCCCAGCCTCAGCGCCGCGGCACGTTCTCATTCAAAGGATTGCAAAGCGATGCAGGACTGTTTTGTATGTGACACAAATGTATTAAATATCACTTAAAGGGGACCTCAGATGCATTTTTTAAAATTTTATGTTATTTCTGTGTGCTATCTAGACCCTATTCCTTCAATTTAATGCACAAAATAATTCTTAGATAATCAATTATACCCTTTTTAATTCTGCCATTTTTAACTTTCGTTTTGAACGAACGGTTTCTGATAGAAGTTCTGAAGTCCACGCCCTTCAACGATCTGTTTACGCCCTCTGTAACAGCCAGTATCTGTAATGTGTTGTTGTTTTAAAATTAGCTCTTTTTTTATTACTCATTTGACTTACTGTTAGTGCTAGCTTAAGATAACTTACCGAAACTCGTCTGAGCGCGCCGCCATGAGCTGCTCCTTTTAGCATGAGACCTGCCGAATCCGAAGCTAATGTTAGCTTGTTCCTCTTCCGGTGTTCGCCAGCTCCGCTCGTTGCACGCGGAGATTTTGGGAGTTATCGCTGTTCCAGTCAAGACAACACAAAGTTCACCAAGTGTCTCCCGTAAATTAATCCGTAAGGAGAAGGTCCTCGCTGCTGCGAGGCTGCTGCAAGGCTGCAACGAGGCTGTACAGTTGAAGCTCCGCTCCATCCGCCAGAAGCAGTGTCCCGTTGCCGCCGGTCCCTATGCCGGGAGTCCGCTCGTTTAATTTTTGCCGGCTGCGCGTTGGGAGCGATCGCAAATACACTAAAAATTGAACTAAAACATAAAAATAACAATTATACTTTATTTATAAAGCCATTTTAAAAAACCACAGCTGCAACAAAGTGCTGTACACATGAAATTAAGAACATATAAACAAAAGATGAGATGAAATCATGAAAAACAACAGTCATGTGTTTAATACAGAAGTGGGTTGAGCCTAACCAGGGGTTGCTAGGTGAGGGGCTGGACTCAGGTTGGGGTGGGTTGTCCTCGCGCCTGTGACGTCACAAGCGCGATTGACTTCCAGTTTATTTCAAAAACGAACCGTTTTTATCACAGATAAATAAATCTACTTAGAGTAAATAAACCACTGGGTGCATTTTTTTGGCACAAGGACTGTTTTTTTATGAAGTAAATACCCAAAGTTGAGTAAAAAAAACATTAAAAAGTGAATTTTGCATCTGTGGTCCCCTTTAAATATCACTTCTTCATCCCAGAGCTGGACTTTTATTTTGTTTTTTTGCCAAAAGTCAAGTGATCGCTTCATCCTTCACTGACAGGAATGAGGAAATGGATTTGTCACGACTCACGAGCGAATTAAATCATGTCCAAAGTGGCTGGTGAAGCTCTGCTGATTTCAGGGTGTTTTTGTGTTGTTGGACAAGTGCTCCATGGTTTTATAATATTTTTTAAACCGTTATATTAACATATATTCACAGAACTTCGCAGCGTCTGCCACAGGACATGTAGTGGGGGCGGAACATTCCAGACATTCCAGACATCGACTGACAGAAAGAGGAAGTCACGAGCGAATTAAATCATGTCCAACGTTGCTTCGTGAAGCTCTGATGATTTCTGCTGGTTTTTGTGTTGTTGGACAAGTGCTCCATGGTTTTATTATATTTTTAAAACGTTTTATTAACATATAATCACAGAATATTGAAGCGCTCCGAGCGACACACAGCAGGGGGCGGAGCTGCAGAACTCAAGTTCAACAGAGAACGGACTGTGGCTCCCCCTCAGAGTCATATATGGCTCTGAGGGGAGGGAGCAGAATGCTTTTACCTGCTGGAAATTTTTCTAAGTCCCAGCGTACTGCAGAAACTACATAGTTCACCTTTAAGCCAAACCGGAATTTTTTCTAATGTGATTCAGGCCACTTACGGTTTGGCTTAATGTAATTTGTTTTTTTCTAATGTGATTCCAGCCACTTCTGCTTTGGCTTAATGTAATTCCGTTTTTTTAAATGTCATTTCGTTTTTTCGAATGTGTTTTTGCTGTGTTTGTTGTGTTTTTCCAAACGTAATTTTGTTTTTTAAATGTTCATTTACACCTTGGGGCCACCGTACTAAACACTCCCCTCGCAAAACTGCTCGCTCCTGGACCTGTCCTGTTAAAACCCCAGGCCCTCAGACCCATGTCCTTCTCAGGGTCCTACAGGACCCAGGTCCGTTTTAAGAGTCCAGCAGGTTTCAGCAGAATTACCACAGACTGGTTCCTGTTCCAGACTCTGACCCAACATTTCAAAAAATGTTTTTGTCATCATTTGTGTTTTATGGAGCTCCGAACTGTTAATGAGTACTTGAGTATTAATGTATTGATCAGCTGATGTGTGACTGACCACAGGTGGATTCATACTTATAATAATACCGGTAATAATCATTTTATTTAAAAGCGCCTTTCAGGACACCCAAGGACACTTCACAGCAAGAAACATATCACAGAGATTGTGTAAAAACAAACAAGCACAGTGCAAACATCAACAGGAATAAATTGAAATATAAAATACATAAAGAATATAAAATACAAGCGAATATAAAATACATTTAGTAAAGTTAATGATAAGCTAGTCTAAAGAGATGTGTTTTCAGGGCAGTCTTGAACAGAGAGAGGGATCTGTAGTATCTGTTCTTATTAAATGTTTTAGATTAAAAAAAAAAAAAAGAACAACTCTTGGAACAATAATGTAAACATTATAGTCAGTAACAGCAGGATGCAGAGCCTTGTGAACAGACTCCAACACCTCAATATCCTGCCAGGTTGGGATAAGGGAGCGTGCATAACAGTCACCTGACAGCACCTGAGAAATGGCTTTGAGCTGCTCTAGCACCCTGGCAATCATTTCTTTGGATCCACATCTTGTTGGACATTCAGGGATGAGGCTGCATTCAGGAAGTTTGAGCTCCCTCTTCAGTCATTGCTGCCTTCTTCTTCCAACTGTGGGAGAGACACTTTGTCATCCTTTAGTGCATGTCCTGTAATACAAAATAAAAAATAAATACACACATTCACATCCTCCACTCTCACTTACACACGTGCAAAAATTGAGGACCAGAAAAATCTTCTCACTTTGTTACGGTAGTTAAAAACAATGTACATACAGGTTTTAGCTTTTTCCAGTTTGTCAACATTAAGTGAATGCAAAAGGTGATGACTAAATAGCTTCACATTACTGAACATAATAATTAACATTTTTATTTAAAACGGACAATAAAAAGGATAGTATAATAGTCGTGACATCATGACCAGGTTTGGTAATACACGTAATGAGAAATTGCATCACCTCATCTAAATAGCTATGCTAAAGCTAAGCTATCATTAAACACCGCTAGTTTAAAAAAAATCAGCTTGCGCGAAACGTGTGTGTTACTGGTTCTGTATTAATTCATATCACTAATGACAAAACTTTTTTTTAAAATCAGATAATGAATGCGCTTTTTCACGCAGAACGTTAGCTTGCTGAGCTAGCTGCTAACAGGGCACCGTCAACAACAGGCCCGGTCACATGACCAGCTCGTGCTCTGTTTATCTACCGCTGTCTCTGTGTTTCAGCCTCTAAGATCAGATACATGTTTACATGGGTTAACTTACCTGAATTTTTAACTTTTATGACTTCTGTCGAGCCTGAAGCAACTGTGTTGAGCGCGCGGTGTTGACTTCTCCCCCTCCCTGCCTGCTCGGTTGCTCCGCTGCTCGGCTCACTACCAAGTCACGTGACCAGTCAAACCGCAGCCTGTGCGATTAGAGAATCGCGTTTTAACATATCGCGAGATTATCGCAAATGCGATTAATCATTCAGCCCTAACCTGAATGCCCCCCTCCACCTCCCCACTGGAAAATTGTTGGTACAGACAGCATGCAACTCAGATGTGTCTCTCGACAAAAATCACAGACGAGATGAGCGCCCTGCCATGGCAAGTTATCTAGTGGAAGCACTGCTGTCCATGGATGCACGGACACTTCCTGTAGATTCTTCTTTGTGGGTGTTCGCCAGGTGGCGGCTTCTTCCGGTCGGCAGACTAGGCATCAAAAGTAGAAATCGAAAATGAAATATTTAAAGGATTCCAGGAGAACCAGAACAACAGTCCCAGTTCCAATCAATTCTCGAGACTGGATGCCCAACCATAACCTCTACCTCTCCAGGTTCTCTTCCACCTGTTTCCTGTTCTCACCACAGATCACAATGTCATCTGCAAATATCATAGTCCATGGGGATTCCTGGCTGACCTCATCTGTTAATCAGTCCATCACCAACGCAAACACGAAGGGGCTCAGAACCGATCCTTGATGCACTCCCACCTCCACCTTGACGTTAACTGTCACTTCTACATCACGTCTCACCACTGTCCTGCTGTCCTCTTACATGTCCATATGTTATTTTACTTATTTCATCAAATGCTTAGTTTATTATTACTACAAGCAAAACAAACTTCTGTGCTTTGTCTGGTTGATCTGCCCCAATAAATCTATCCAAATAATCAATCCATTCATCAATCTTGATGTTTGTGTTCTGTTTTTCTGAAGCTGGTTAAGTAGGTGGTTGATCTTGTGGTTCCGGTCCTGAAGTTAATTTATTTAATGATCAGTCTTTATTTTTGTGTCTTGCTTCCTGAAGTTGAGATTGCACGACGATTCATCTAATTGTTTACGTTTTGGTTCCTGCAGATGACAGTATGTCCGCAGCGAGTGTCTCCGATGTCAATGATCGTCTCTCAGCTCTGGAGCTTCGCGTCCAGCAGCAGGAAGATGAGCTGACAGTCATGAAGGCAGCACTCGCTGACGTACTTCGCCGTCTTGCTGCCTCAGAGGATTCTGCTGCTGCCGCAAGCAAGAAGCCGCATGGATTTAAAGGTAACTGAGCAATGTTTAATGTGACACGAAGTGAAGGTTTCTTTAAAACTGAATTTATAAGCGCTTGACTATAAATTTTTTAAAGAAATCAATAATCTGAATGATTAAATTGACCTTTTATAGACTAAATGAAGGTTGAATTGTTGCTGTGGTTACAATAAGCTGCAAACATATTCTGTATTTACGGTACCCCTTTTACCCTTTTGTATTTATCTTTTTTGTTGCTTTAGAGCAGTGGTTCCCCACATATTTCCCTCAAAGACACCGGTTCTTACTTCCTAGCCTGGTTCTTACTTCCTAGCCTATCTGAGCCCCCCATCCCTCGCTTTTCCCCTCTCCGAAAATACTCTTTCAGATTAATCTCTTTATCAAAGTGATAAAAGAGTAAAGTAAATATTGTAATTAATAGAGACAGCCCTAATAGAGACAAGGTTCCAAGTTAATGATAATTTATTAAAAACTATAAAAACAGAGGAATACTCGTCTGTAGCTAAATATATAAGAAAGAAAACACAAACTATAAAGCACAGTTGGCGAGGCTTACCCAGGTCCTGGATGGGAGGCTCCTAAATTAAAATCAATACAGACACCCGTGAACTCACACACACACTTGTTGAATCCCTCCACCTGTCTGTGCTGGGGACTGCAATCACACAGAAAGGAACGCCACCATCCAGGCCACACGCACTTTCCTCGCCAATCTGTAGGATAAAAAAGGAAATAAATAATTTAAACAAAAGAGAAAAAGAAAAGTGCACAAGCTACTAATAAAATACAGGTAAATAACTCTATAAAAACAACGATAAAATCCAAGAACCGTCAGCAGCAGTCAAGCAGGTGCTGCGTAAAAGCCTCCGCTCCCTCTTCTGTCTTGTGGCTTGGGTGTGTCCAACGCCGCTTCCAAATGTTTGTAGGACGAGCAGCGTCTCTGAGGTTATTTCAAAACCCGGCAAAGCAGCAGTGGCGATTGTGGAAATAAATCTACAATCCACAATAAAAATAGTTTAGAGCAAATTGATTAACATAAGGCTCATGATTGTTTCCACATACCGATCAGGCTCTCCTCACTTCCGCATAAACAGGAACGCTCACAGCAACACGCTGGCAGGAGGAGTCACTTCACTCGCTATCAACGAGATTGTAAATACGCTGACAATTATCTGCTGATATAAAAATAAATAAACTACACATTTGGAGCTACGGTAGATGCGCAGGAAGCCAACCTCACCTGTACTCGGCATGCAGCAAATGTGACACGGAAGCGCAGAGTGACGCGTCCGTAAGCAGGCGTCTTTGAATCGCTGAAAAGCCGTATCAATCAAAACCCTTACGTAGCCTACGCTCTTTTATAATGAGCGCCCCTAGTGTTGTTATAGTCTGAGCAAGCAATTATCCTGGCAGCAGGTGGGGTCTTCACCTGCTTCCTGCCACATAGAAAAGGAGTTTCTACTTTGGTCCAAATTTTTCCTGCAGGTGGCGGTAAAACAACGGCTGCCTAAAAAAAAACACGAAGAAGAAATCCGCTTAGGAAGCTGGAGTAAACAAGGCAAGAAACAGAAAAGAGAAAACGTTGCGTTTGATTCCGGTTCTGTTGTGTCTCTGGTCTGTTTTGTATTGGTTAACTGGACCCGAGTTCGGACTCGGTTCGGACTCGGTTGGACTCTGGGTTCATGTCCTCTGGACCCATTTTGTCTCAGAGTTTCAGCGGAGTGAAATAATGGAAGCTAAAAAGGTGAGCTTCCCCCTCTTTTTGGTAAAAGTTCTTCTTGGGCTGCCTGTGCAGCTGTTTCTCCTTGTTGTGACACCGGCTGAGATGCTACTTCATGCCCCTGCGTCTCCATTGCTCTCGAGTTTAACAACGTAAAGCATGTGTCGCAAAACCGCACGTCCGTCAAACATAAAGCAGCACGTCATGTCGCAAAACCACAATATGAAGCTTCTTTGCGAAAGTTCTTATTTTTTTATTCTTATTTATCACATATATAAACTGAGTTTAAGCAAAGGGACAACACCAATACATTTCATCGTAACCTACTTTATTTATTTGCATGAATAATTAATAAAATTATTTTATAAACGATACAGACAATAGAAGGCAAGTAGCACGATAGACTAGACACGTTTCTATCGTCCCCACGATCTATATCGTCATATCGCCCAGCACTAATATCTATATATATATATATATAATATACAGGGAACCCCTGACCTACGAACGAGTTCCGGACCTAAGGACCGTTCGCAGCTCGATTCTGCCGTATCTAGGGGGTGAAAATAGCGTCCCGTTCGTAGGTCCTTGTTTTCGTTTGTAGGTCGCGGAAATACCGCTAACGGAGCGCCGCACACATATTTATCGGCATGAGACTGAACAAGCAGACATACTGGGCCATAAACATGCACAGAACTTTATTTACAAACACTTATCTAACACATTAAACCACACATTCATCCATAAACACACACAGTAACTGTACATCAGTAACTTAACATCAGAACTGCAGCAAATCAGGTAGATTGTGACCTACAAAATGATGTCAACCATGAACCCTTCTCAAAGAGCATCTTTTAACATCAGAACAGCAGCAAAATCAGCAGGAACTCACATCAGCAAATGATGTCAACAATGAAACATCAACCCTTCTCAAAGTGCATCTTTTAACATCAGAACAGCAGCAAAATCAGCAGGAACTCACATCAGCAAAATGATGTCAACAATGACACATGAGCACTTCTCAAAGAGCATCTTTTAACATCAGAACAGCAGCAAAATCAGCAGGAACTCACATCAGCAAATGATGTCAACAATGAAACATCAACACTTCTCAAAGTGCATCTTTTAACATCAGAACAGCAGCAAAATCAGCAGGAACTCACATCAGCAAAATGATGTCAACAATGACACATGAGCACTTCTCAAAGAGCATCTTTTAACATCAGAACAGCAGCAAAATCAGCAGGAACTCACATCAGCAAATGATGTCAACAATGAAACATCAACACTTCTCAAAGTGCATCTTTTAACATCAGAACAGCAGCAAAATCAGCAGGAACTCACATCAGCAAATGATGTCAACAATGAAACATCAACACTTCTCAAAGTGCAGCTTTTAACATCAGAACTGCAGCAAATCTGCATAAAACCACATGCATCCATCCATCCATCCATCAGCAAAATGATGTCAACCATGAACCATTAGCACTTCTCAAAGAGCAGCTTTTAACATCAGAACAGCAGCAAATCAGGAACTCTGATCCATCCATCCATCAATCCATCAGCAGCATCACATCTATCAGAAACATGTTGCAACCATCATGTGTTTGAAACCAGTGCGTAGATGTGTGTCCATGTGCATGAGAAAGAAGTCCATGAACTCAGAAAAAGCTAGAAGCAGCAGAAAAATGAAACAAAATTGCCTTACAGGTAGTCCCCGACTTACGAGCGCTCTTACTTACGAGGATCCGGACTTACGAGCTGGCAAATTTTTGGAAAAAAAACGCAAAAAATACTGAGTTTTTCTGTGTTTTTTCACCACACTTCGTTAGCTAAACATGTGGACACACGTTTCCGATCATTTTTATGCACTCATAAGCAGTTTTTCGATGAAAAACGAGTGTTCGTAGTCGCGCTAGCAAAACCGTTCCAACTTACGAGCGAAATTCCGGACTTACGAGACACGTGGCGGCCGTTCCAAATTACGAGATTTCCGTGTTACGAGCGCCTCGTTGTAACGGAACTCGCTCGTAAGTCGGGGACTACCTGTACTTTGACTGAAGTGTAGGTAGACAGATGATGTTTTTCTCATGGGCCGGAAGCCCAGCCCCCCCTCTCGCTGGCGGTACTTTTCCACTGTCATGCGCAGTGTCATGCCCATGCCCAACAAACAACAGCCAAGGAAATCCCCTCCCCCACCTGTCCGCTTGCCGTACTGACGCAGTTACGCCGTAGCTCGATTATATACTTATAATAGGGCTCGTTCGTAGGTCGTGCATCAGTATGCCGTAGCTCGATTATATATTTTAACTTGTTTCGTTCGTAGGTCACAAACTTTTTGCCGTACGTCGATGGAATTCTTTAAAATTGCTTGTTCGTAGGTCCAGGGGTGCCGTAGGTCGATGGAGTCGTAGGTCGGGGGTTGGGTGTCTATATATATATTTTTTTTTTTTTCTTCTTCCAAATCATCTATTTCAGTACTGCAGTCACTCATGGCCATTTGCAGTTTGTGACAAAAACACAGGTTCTTCAGCCACTACATTAGTTATAACAACTAGTGTCATCGGGTTGATATGATAGCAATATGATACTTAATGATACTTCTAGAACTTGAGCCAGTACTGAAGTAATGTTGCTCCTCTTCTCACTTTTTTTTCTTCTTCAAAAGGCACTGCACAGGTAAATGAGGTTTGTAACCTGATTTGTTTCACCGCAGGAGGCTAGGAAAACTTTACGTTCTGGGTTGCAACATCATGCAGTTATATACCGGTACACTCTTCATACTGCACTTTATAACACGGCCAGTGGTTAAAAGGTGGAAAAGATTAGTGCTCATCACTTTTCAGGGCGTGTTTTTAACATCATTTGCAGAATACATTATTCTGCTGCACGTCTGACATTTTGGATCTAAACTAGCCTGGCCCTCGCCATTCCTGCACAGCTCCGCTCAATTCTCATTTCCCTTCACTGCACAGTCTGGGATTTCTCCCATTCACAACGATTTCTCCGGCCGATTTTTGACCGGACCAATCAGCGAACATAAGGGGCGGAGTTTTGGACCCTAACCCACGCCCCCACCTGTCCCAGCGCGCAGAGCCCTATAAAAGGGCTCTGCCAGCGCTCAGTCAGCGAGCAGCGGCATGTTCTCATTCAAAGCGATGCAAAGCGATGCAGGACTGTTTATATGTGACACATATTTATTAATTTCCCCTTCTTAATCCCTTATCTGGAGTTTTCTTTTGTTTGTTTTTTCTCCAAAAGTCAAGTAATCGCTCCCTCATCCTCCTTCTCCTCCTCTCCCTCCGCTGAGTAAAATGAACACGGAAATGGCTTGTCACGAGAATTAAACTCGGGTTTTATTGCTGCCAGAGTTCCATCAGATTTTCTGGTCTTCTGGTGAGCTGGACCAGCGATCCATGGTTTTATTTTATTTTATTTTATTAAAACGTTTTATTTCCATATAAACACAATATGCTGCGCGGCAGCCGACAGCAAGAGAAAGGCTGCAGGGAGGCGGAGCACTGCAGTTGTCAGTCAAGTTCACCAGAGCACGGGGGGTGGCTCTGAGGGGAGGGAGCAGAATGCTTTCCCTGTTCAAAATATCCAATGGTTTTGTTCCACAGCAGAGGCGAACGCCTCCAGCAAGAATCGTTTTTCAATGGAGAAAGTCCAGACCATTGTCTGAAGCGAAGTGAAAGACAAGGGTGTGGTTTTAACCAGGCTAGATCTAAACCATCTCCTAATAATGTACCCATCGTTTTTCTTTTTACTAACCAGCTCCTCTTTGATAGCTTATCTCGTGTTTTTATCCGTCTCCATTCAATCTGCTAGGTTCCGGGTGAAGTGATGGATGAGGGGTGAGTTGTGTTCAGTGAAGGAGAGTGTCGGGGCAGTGGGAAGTTGAGGCTCGTTTATAGTCCATGAGAAGTAACAGATTGTGTCTCACTGGTGTGGCTATGTGACAAAAATTGTGTATTTTTCTACTTGCACTCCCTGCTGAAACCCCATCTTTGCCCTCAGTCAGAACTTTTTTTTTTTTTTTACAGGATCTGAGGTGACCATTGTGTGTTAAGTTTGGTCAGTGCTTTGTGGCTGTGCTCTATATAAAAAGTGAGGAGCTGCTGGCCGAGGCTGTTAGGAAATACAGCCATCATTACAACTGTTCCAGCTAAACTTATATAAAAAAAATTACTCAAAGAACTTGTGAAAGGAGATTGGACAATATTTGTGCAAGAAGGGGATGGCGTATAGACACAAGCAGCTTTCCATAACTGTGCTGACCGAGAGAGTGTGCCTACAGCATTTGTGAGAATCTGGGGGTAGGTTTTTGTGTCAGATTTACAAAATAATGCTTCTCTTCGGTTTACAACAGAAAAGTCAGATTGTCGTCGTCTATCCACAACTGAAAATAAACATCCACTTTTACGACCGCACCCTTTGTGTTGATTTCTCTTTAGAGAATGAAAAGTCCATGTGGAAAAGACCGTCTCAAATCATGTCAGCAAGATCCAATGGGATAATCTTTTGAAGTATAACTAGACTTTTAAAATGGGAGAAGAGAAGGACAACCCATCATATCTAAGTTTTATTATAACACAACATAGACTATTGATATTAACAATATTGTCTCATCTCATATGTAAATGCATATTTCTTCAAATGTCAACATATTGCCCAGTCCAAATAAAATGATCAGTCGTATAAAATTAACCAACAGC
>JBBPBX010026702.1:18421-37899 GCA_038048925.1 Garcialebias charrua | reverse complement strand
AAGGGTAGCATGCCCTCTCCGGGTCGGGGAGGAGGTCCTGCCCCAAGTGGAGGAGTTTAAGTATCTCGGGATCTTGTTCACGAATGAGGGAAAACTGGAGCGTGAGATCGATAGGCGGATAGGTGCAGCATCCGCAGTGAAGCGGGCGCTGTACCGGTCTGTCGTGGTGAAGAGAGAGCTGAGTCAAAAGGCAAAGCTCTCAATTTACCGATCGATCTACGTTCCCACCCTCATCTATGGTCATGAGCTTTGGGTTGTGACCGAAAGAACAAGATCTCGGATACAAGCGGCTGAAATGAGTTTTCTCCGCAGGGTGTCTGGACTCTCCCTTAGAGATAGGGTGAGAAGCTCAGTCATCCGGGAGGGACTCGGAGTAGAGCCGCTGCTTCTCCACATCGAGAGGAGCCAGTTGAGGTGGCTCGGGCATCTGGTTAGGATGCCTCCTGGACGCCTCCCTGGTGAGGTGTTCCGGGCATGTCCCACCGGGAGGAGACCCAGAGGAAGACCCAGGACACGCTGGAGGGACTATGTTTCTCGGCTGGCCTGGGAACGCCTTGGGATTCCCCCAGAGGAGCTGCTCCAAGTGGCTGGGGAGAGGGAAGTCTGGGCCTCCCTACTTAGGCTGCTACCCCCGCGACCCGACCCCGGATAAGCGGAAGAAAATGGATGGATGGATGGGATGGATGGATATATAAACAAGGTAGGAAATACCAATTCAACAGACCTTGCATAATGAATAAAACTGCTGAAAATATGCTGAAGAAGTTAGAGCCCTTAAATTATACAGATATAAACAGGACAAGAGTGTGACTGCTTCAACAGCTTTCACACATTGGATTTGTAAAGAGTGCTTCTAGTTTTAGTTTATTTTAACAATGACACTGATTTTGCCTATAGGTGCAGCACAAGATGGCACGGTTTGTAGAAATGCTGCCTCTCAGTGAGAAGGGTTGCTGGATCAAATACCAGCAGAGAACCTTTCTAGATGGAGCTTGCATATCTCTGTACATGTGCGGGTACTCCGGTTTCCTCCCACAGACCAAAAACCTGCATGTTAGGCTGATTGGTAACTAACTTGTCCCTAGGTGTGAGTGAGAGAGTGAATAGTTGTTTGTTTTGTTTCTCTTGTCATCTAATTAAAATTTGTGTTAAAAATTCAGTGTTTCCATTTTCAGATCCGTACTGATCACAATAGAGAATACAGTACACTCAAACTGAGGATTGAAATACATGTAATGATTATAGAGACACGTCCGTGTGATTAATGCTTAAAATAATGAGAATACAGTGCCTAGCTTTGCATACTTACACTCATTTAATCAAGCTCCTCTGCATTCGCTGTCGAAGAGTCAGAAATTATTACGGTCTTATTGTCAGCTTCCGGCAGAAACTTGAAGCCGTGTCAAACATCTGCTCTGTAAGCAATACATGACAACTTGACGCTCAAGTTTCCATGCACAATATGTATAGCCTATTCCCAAAAGGTGATCGCAAATGAGCTTTTGCCCATTTGTCTGTGCATGCGTTTTGTCAATAAAATACCTTAGACCACTGAATATATATTGAAACTTGCAGAATGTAATCAAATGTGCACCTGCAACTGATTAAACTTTTGGAACCAATTTGATTCCAGATGGCTGCCATAACTTTACAAGAAAACACACAACAAAGGCCAGAAATCTGTCAGTTGATTAAATATTTAGCTTAAATGAGATTTAGCTTAACGATAATTTCCAGGTTTGATTAGAATGGCTAGAACTGTTGTTTCTCAACGTAAATTTATCTTAGTCCAAACATTTGTTCATGAAACGCAGCAGGGATTCCTTCAAGGAACGCTAGGGCTTTAATTTATTCAGTAAAATGTTCTTACTCTTCTGTTTGTCTGTATAAATGACCCAGTGGAGCAACATGGTAAAAATTAAACAGACTATGAGTTAACTTTAGATAAAACTAACCTATTACATTACCTAACTTTAAAAAAACAAAAAAAACACCAAGGGCATCAGAGAACTGTCTGCCAGCGATAATTAGGAGCCACTGTCCGTAATAGTCTGAAATGTTCTCAGATGGCCAATTAAAACTGTGTGGTTGATATCAAGCTGGAAAAGACATATCCAGGATGAAATAAAATTATAGGCGCTTTAGGCTGATCTATAATGTCGATGCTGTATGGATCCTGAGGAACAAGCCAAAAGTAGAGCTCTAAGCAGAAAGACAAGTTAAAATAAAAAAACTTTACAGCAGAAAAGTACACTGCCTGGTCAAAAAATAATAATAATTGCCACCTGGATTTAACTAAGCAAATAGATACAAACCTCCTATTGGATAATTACTGCATGGGTGAGTATATTTCAGCTGGCAACAAGTTATTTAACCCTAACTGGTGAAATGAGTTGCTTCTCATTTTTTAAACAACTTTGTCGAAAGACACATTGCATGGTCGTCGTGGAAAAGATGTCGGTCTGTTTGAGAAGGGTCAAATCATTGGCATGCATCAAGCAGAGTCAACATCTAAGGAGATTGCAGAAACTACTAAAACTGGGTTAAGAACTGTCCAACACAATATTAAAAACTGGAAGGATAGTGGGGACCCATCGTCTTCGAGGAAGAAATGTGGCCGAAAAGGAAAAAAAAAAATCTAAATGACCGTGATCAACGATCACTTAAACGTTTGGTGAAATCAAATGGAAGAAAAACAACAGTAGCACTCAGGGCTATGTTCAATGGTGAAAGTAAGAGCATTTCCACACGCACAATGTGAAGGGAACTCGAGGAATTGGGACTGAACATCTGTGTAGCCTTAAAAAAACTCATCAGTGAGGCTAACTGGGGGGAAAAGGCTTCAATTTGCTAGGGAGCATAAAGATTGGACTCTAGAGCAATGGAAGAAGGTCATGTGGTCTGAGTCCAGATTTACTCTGTTCCAGAGTGACAGGTGCATCAGGGTAAAAAGAGAGAGGCAGGTGAAGTGATACACCCATCATGCATAGTGCCTAGTCATCAATGCAAGATCGTGGTGAAAAATTAATGCAACACTGGATGGAAATAGATCTTGTGACATTGCAGAAGCTTATCAAAACAATGCCACAGTAAATGCATGTCATAATCAAAGCTAAAGGTGGTCCAACCAAATATTAGTTTGTGACCTTTTTTTGGTGACAACTTTTTTTTGGCAGTGGTAGTTGGAAAACAAGCTTTAACAAAAAGTGAATAAACAATTTTAAAACCTATTATTGTCTAAAGAAACTTACTTTATATTGACAAGAGTTCACACAATGCAATTCAGTCAAAACATGAATGAAAAATGCAAATAATTGAAATGGTAAGTAAAAAATACATACTTTGTATTTTGGAAACAATGTTGATATAAAATTTGATTTAGGGAGTGGTGGTGCCAAGGTTAGAGAAGGTGGGCTTGTGATTGGAAGGTCATCGGTTCAACTCCCCGGACTGACATCAAATTGTGGGTGGAACAGGTGAAACACCCACACCTGCCTTCACCCTTATGTGCTCCACTCTGGGTCCTTGAGCAAGGCCCTTGATCCCCAACATCTGCTTCCACAGGTCTCTCTTGAAAATGAGTAATTGTGACTCAATGATACTACTGTACTTGTATAAATAAAGGTTAAATTAAAAGGAGTATTAAACCTAATAGAAAAAAAGATGAACATTTTGAAATTTCTAAACAAATTTCAATATTTTGAAGCCGTTTTCATTTCCTTTGAATTCCTGTCCTTCAGCAGTTTAATACAGGAGCAGATCTTTATGGGCTCCCATAAAGGATTTTTTTTACAAGGAGTTAAGTAGAAAGGAAAACGGCTTAAGCTTTTTTTAAATTTACTGCTGCTAAACTACAACCTCTGAAATAGTAATGCTTCATATTGAGCTGTTCAATTTTATGTACCGTGGCGTAGTGGTAATGGCAGTCGTCTCCCGATCGGAAGGTTGGCGGTTTGAAACCCGGTTCCCCACACCATGTGTCGTTGTGTCCTTGGGCAAGACACTTAACCCCGAGTTGCTCCCGGTAGGACTGGAAAGCACCTTGCATGGTAGTCTGCCGCTACCGGTGTATGAATGTGTGTAGCATTCAATGTGTCTAGCACTTTGAGATTTTCACTAATGAAAAGTGCGTTATAAATTGAATTCATTATTATTATTATTATTATTATTATTATTATTATTATTATCATTATCATAAGAGAAAACGGTATACCGTACTTTCCGCCATACACATCACACCAAATATATATTATATAAGTCACCAAATATATATATATATATATGTCACATCAGTCCAAAAATGTCTAAAGTTGAAAAAAAAAGAATTATGTTGCTTCGCCATATAGGTCGCATCAATTATGCCTCACCGCTGATGTGTCACATTTGTTATGAGTCACTGCTGACCACCTGGAAACGTGGGCTGGTGTTGCCAAATGGCAGCCGTAAGATCGTGCACAGAAAAACTTTAACCAGAATTTAACAAGAGAACCACCTATTAATTATTTGCTTGACATTATAGCAGGAGTTTTGGAGAGAGATGAAGATGGTTTATATGGCAAGCCAAGTGTCTCATTAATAGCCACTTTTACCTATTAATGAGGCACTTGGCTTGCTATATTATTCGACTGCCCCTAGTGGCTGAAAATGGTAGTGTTGAATGTTTTCCATGTCAGAATGAATGAAATTGTTAGATCTCAGTCAAAAATTTGTTATAAATATGGAGGGAGGAAATGTACATTAGTCACTTCGGTGTATAAGTCACAGGACATGTACATTTATACAAAAAGGTGCAACTTATATGGTGAAAAAAAACAATATCTAAGAGGACAGAACTGATAAAGGCTAACGTTTCCAAAGATTAAAGCCTGTCTCAAATTCTTCAATTCTATTTGGACTTTCATCAGCACAATAATTTTTACAGTTTAGGAGTTGCAACTTTTTTTCTGTTATTTTAGTAAGTTACAACACATTTGTAAGTGATGATTCTAAAGCTGCTGGAAGGTATAGCTTAAGCTTAAGAGATATTCTCAAGTGGAACCTAGCATTCCCTCGTTTACAACTCAACTCTATTGGCACAGGTGTTTTCTTATGCAAATGTGAATTCATCTTTTTCAGGATGAAATACTTTTTTATGCTCCCATATTCAGATGAGTCATCCTTTGAGCTTTGATGTCAGGAGCACCTCGTTAGTCTTCTTGTCACTTTTGTCACAGCTGAAAAATACCTTTTGAGTTTGAGAGCTCTTCAGCTTGGCGTCAGCCCGAGCAAATCTGTCCATATTGGTTTGAAAACTTGGAGCAAGCAAAACAAATTATTTTCAATCCTTCAAAAGTGTCTTCACAAATGGGAAAGATACACTTTGATAAGAGTTATATAATGTTTGTAGTAAAACATCACATGATGAGGAAGGATGGAGTTGTAGCCATTTTGGTCAAACCTTGAAAATGATATGTGCAATAAAAAAGCAGGTAATGACAATGGATGGATAGATTTATGTAATATAGAAGTCACTTTAGATTGTTGTGAATGATACTCAACTATTAGCACATCAAGTTTAAGCACAACTTTTGTAAAATTGACAGTTATAGTAACTTTTGTGTCTGCTAATATTGATTAGCTAGGGCAGCCATCTTGGATTAGAATAACTTTAAAGGATAATCAGCTATTTATTTTTGTAATCCTTTATTTTACCAGAAAATAAATCCATTGAGATTATTAATCTCTTTTACAAGGATGTCCTGGGAAAGGGCATAGATGAGAAAAAAAAGTTATAGGTGCACATGCAATGATTACCTTCTAAATGTTTCAATAGTCTATTCGTACTTCGTGCCATGTTTTGCTTACAGACAGCTATCAGATAAGAAATAAAAAAATTGTTGACACATTGAAATTAAATTAAAATGCTTATAATACTTAAATGACCATCAAAAATGTTTGTGCTTTAGATCTTTTAGCGTACCATTTGGCGTTTGTTTAGCATATACTGTATCTGAGTGTATACCATATTTTTCGGATTATAAGGCGCACTTAAGCCACAATTTTTCTCAAAATTCAACAGTAAGCCTTTTTTTTAATTGATCCTTTACCTGTATTTGTACAGGTCCAATTGAGTCACAAACTCATTTTCAAGAAATAGCTTATTTTGGGAGCAGATGGTGGGGGTGTTAAGGGCCTTGCTCAGGGTCCAGAGTGGGGCAAATGAGGGTGGAGGCAGGTGTGGGTGTTTCACTTTTACCACACACATTTTGATATTGTCAGGCCCATCTTCTCTAATCTCTGTGCCACCACTCCCCTTATAATCCGGTGCACCTCATGTATTAATTATGGTTGTACTTACTGACCTCAAATCGATTTTATGAGGTACACGGCACTCAAAAATCTGTCAAAAAGTTTTAGTTGTGCTTAATACATCTTATAAACCCGTGCACCTTACAGCCCGAAAAATACAGCATCTTAGATCCTTATTTACAGTTTCTTTTTAACACTATATTTTTGCTGTTGTTGGGTGTAACTGGGATCCTGTGTACACAATTTTTGTCCACCACACGTACCACATGTGGTGAGAATGACAATAAACCAACTTGATCTTGAACAAAACTCTTTTTTATACATTTCTAATTGGCTTTATAAATAAAAATCTAGGAAAATTTTGTGCATAGCTATTTTAGGCTGGGCTAGGCCTCCAAACATTTCCAACTTATTATTGAAATATTAAACAGCATCTAAAGAAAAAAATCTATGATTAGTGAAGTGTACAAGCAAAAATGGGTTTTTCTTCAAAGCCATAGTGACTTCACCAGATTCATTCATGTACTTTATGTACTCCGTAAAGATCCTATTCTAGATCCAGTGGAGGACAAAGTAAGTCCAAGGATAATTTTTTTCATCGTCTGGTTTGTCACAGACGTTAATGAAGAACAACACATTTTTTTAAATACAGTAATCATGACTGTGAAGGATAATTGAACAGAAGAGAGAACAAAAGCCATAAAATGGACACTGATTGAGGATTGCTATCTTTCTTCATGACTCCCTGGAGCAACATAAAAGACTAAAAGAAAGAAGGAGGGATGGAAAAATGGATTTGTTAAGTATAGCAAGACTAAGCAGTAAACTGGTGGTGTTATGTCAAACTAAAGCGTCCACATTTCATGGGTCAGTGCTAAAAATGGACCTCATCCAGGTGAACTGGCATAGACTGTTGGGATTAATGCTTCTGTAGAAAGACTTTGATCTTATTGATTTATTTAGTTGGCTTTAACATAGTTATGTAATTGAATGTTGTCTAAAGTGTTTTAATAGGCTAATGCAAAAAGAAAATGTAAACCACTTCAGCAAGTATTAGTGCGCTAGTAATTCCCTCAGATTTATTGTGTACGACTTACCAGGAGTTTAGGGCCATCTTTTTTATGTTCTGTTGAAGGTTTAGTAGTTCTGCGTACTTTACCATTTTGTCAACAGAGCATAGAAAACAGTTTTCTAAGCAGCACCAACTTGCACTTTAAGGTGCATAGCTGTGGTATAATCAGTGTCTGTAAAACAGCCAGGTGTTGTAATTTTAATCTTAAATCGGATACTGAACAGAAAGATGAAGTTAGACAGTACACAGACCTCTCCACTTTGGCATTTAGAATTTATTCTTGACATTTTACTTTTATGTTTGGATTATCTCAGGTGCAACGAAGGAAGCAACCAGTCAGCTTCTTGGAATCCTGCGGAATCATCTCATTGCAACAGACGAAGGTTTCTTCCGCAGGACCTGCAGAATGACCTGGATTGTCTGCCATCCCAGGATCTTCCACCTCAACCTCCCCCTTCTCCACTCCCTCATCCCCAAACTCTTCCAGCAATAGATAAACACATGCCCATAGTGACTACCTCGAATGGACGCTCCAACCTGTTAGGATGGGGGTTGGGACAAGGACTGGTGCAAGGCCAGGGAGGATCTGGGCAGGGGGTAACACAGTGTCGAGGTTTGGGAATGGGCGACTGTGGTTTGAGCCAGGGTGGTCAAAATCCATTGGCCCAGGAACTGTCAGAACTTGAGGGTCGAATACTTGCAATCAAGCAGCAGCTACAGTCAGCCATGAGAAGGAAAAGAGAGCTTGAACAGTACCAATCAGAAAACCAGCAATCAAACCAGACTGGACCCAGTCAGCCCACAACACACCAGTCTAACCAGTTTGTTCAGTATACCCAATCCCACCAGCAGACTAACAAACACACAAACACACTCCCAGACCTTTGAGGTTTGCCTTCTACCGTTTTGTCCGGAGGAATCTTGTAAGAGACAGTTTTGGACGTTGGAACAGAGCTTGCTGGTACCAAGATCCTTATTTAGGCTCAAGAGTTTCCCTAAACATTGGATTGAAATGTTCACCACAGATCAGGTCCTGCTCTGTGACTTCAATTGGGACATCTTCTGACCTCTTGTATTGAGATGTAATTGGAATGGAAGTGCCGGATGAGAGTGGACTAGATATCTTGCTCCAGCTCTATGCTTCCCCTCTCTTGCCTCAAAATTAATTTCTCTTTTCTGATGCCTTATAAATTATTTTCATTTTTCTCTTTTTTTCTGCGGACTACTTCCTTTTTGTCCTTATAGCGTTCGTCTGAGGTAAGCCTTTTCTCTTCAGTGGTACTAATTTGCTTGCTGTGATAAGCTTGATCATTGGTCTCTTTAGACAAATTCACCTGGGTTTGGTGAGGCTCACCGAGTGCACAATGACTTATGGTTGAACCCAGCCAGATCAGTCTATGTTCTTAAGTCTTGCTGAAACAATGTACCTTTCAGACATGTAACCTTTCAGACATGTAACTGTTGGGAATTGGTTGGTGTTACCAATGATGATGTAATGCTTTTACTCATTAGCAGTCCATTCATTTTGGCTTTTTAATTTCATATAGAAACATTTTAAATGGTAATTGGGCTGTTGTAGCAAGAAAAGAAAAGAAAAAAATAAGACACCAATAAAAGCATTCACAACGCACCACAATGAAAGATGACATGGTTGGCATATTGTGGAGACACAACCCTACATATGAGTCACTTTGTAATGTGCTGCACTTTACAGATGCACTGCTGGTTTATTGACATAAATCATTATTAATCTTGTCAGAGTTTGAGTTATGGTCTACGGGTATTTCATTGTGCATTCAAAACAACAGACAAGATGATGAAGTAAAAATATCCTCTTGCTTGTATTGTTAGGAAACACTGAAGTACCATTAGGTTTTCTTGGTGCAAACCCAAAGGGGAAAAATAATAATAAAAAAACGACTGGTCAGTCTCTGACATGCTACAAAGTACTTGAGGTGAAGAACAACTCCAAACGAAGACACAAAATGGTTCTTCTGAGATGAGACCTCTTTTCTTGTAACTTTCCATTTTTGTTGGAAATATTCTGTTATTAAAATGTATCTCACCTTTGAATGAGTTGGACTTTTTTTCCCCTCATCTTTTCAAAAATGTTCAGAACGTCAGTGTTTTAAGACATGATTAAAATATAAAAAACACAATACTGTAAGTCACTTTTTACAGCTCCAACCACTTCATCAAGTTTGCGGACGACACAACAGTGGTAGGTCTCATCAGCAACAACGATGAGACGGACTACAGGAACGAGGTGAGCCGCTTGGCCTTGTGGTGCGGACACAACAATCTCACTCTCAACGTGGAGAAGACAAAGGAGATTGTCGTGGACTTCAGGAAGAGGGATGCACAACATGCCCCTCTGACCATCAACAGCACCGCAGTGGAGAGAGTGGACAGCACCAAGTTCCTGGGAGTGCACGTCTCAAAGGACCTGTCCTGGAGCAGGAACACTGCAGCACTGGCCAAGAAGGCTCACCAGCGCCTCTACTTTCTCCGCAAGCTGAAAAGGGCTGGAGCTTCAACCCCCATCATGTGCACCTTCTACAGAGGTGCCATAGAAAGTGTCCTGACCAGCTGCATCACGGTGTGGTTTGGTGCATGTACTGCATCCTGCCGCAAGAGCCTCCAGCGCATCGTGAGAGCAGCTGAGAAGATCGTCGGCACCTCCTTGCCCTCACTGCAGGACTTACACAGCAAACGCCTCACTCGGAAAGCCCACTGCATGGCAGGTGATCCCACACACCCACTACACAGCTGCTTCAGACTGCTGCCATCAGGGAGGAGACTGAGGAGTCTCCAGGCTCGTACCAGTAGACTGAGAGACAGCTCTGTTCATCAGGCAGTCAGAATGCTAAACACTCTGCCTGCTCTGCCTCCCCTCCCATTTGAACTGCCTTAACACAAAAAACTTTCTCACACATTACCACTCAACACAAAGTTTTTAACACTGGACTCTGTGTCATCAAACGGGTTATTCACTAAACTCTCGGTCATGTGCTCATTCAGTTTGCACTACTTCTCATATTTGCACTAATGTTTGTATTACATTACTGCCTATAGTCATACTACTGTTTACATTCACTGTTTACATTTATTAATACGGTTTACATTTATTACTACTGCTTTACATTTATTACTACTGTTTACATTTACACTACTTTTATCTACACTACTGCTGATACATATACAGTATTCTCTGACTAGCCTTATCTAAGGATGCCAAATGTGCCTTATGTGCCTCACTGCATATGCCACTTTGCCTATATACCAACATCAAATACCTCATACATATACTGTGTACATTAACTTATATGCTGCTGTGCCACTCTTTGCAAATGTCAATGCTAGAACCTTCAGTTTATTTTATAGATATACTTTTTATACTTTTTATACTACTATGCAAAAACTCAGGACAGTATTACACTTTTATTATTTCATTTTATGCTTATGTTCATTGGGTGTTTGGTGTTTCAGTGTTGGTGTAAATTTTCATACTTTTATACTATTATGAAAAAACTCAGGACAGTGTTACACTTTTACTATTTTATGCTTATGTTTATTAAATGTTTTAGTGTTTAGATGGTTACTGTTGCACCGAGGGACTGAGAGAAACGCAATTTCGGTCCTGTGTATGTCCTGTACATATTGCAGTTCTGACAATAAAGTTGACTTTGACTTTTGACTTTTTGACATTTTCAATTATAAGCATAGGGAGGTATTTTTGGGGAGAATCGTGGTGCAGAGGTTAGAGAAGGCAAACTTGTGATTGAAAGGTTGTTTGTTCAAATCCCATTAATGTAAAAAAAATAAATAAATAAATGTGGTGGAGGTGAAGCACCCACACCTGCCTCACTTGACTAGGGTTCAACCCTAGATGGAGGCCCTCTGCTCCACACTGGTGGGTTACGATGTCTGTGTTGTATCACGAAGGAACAATCACCAAACATTCAAACAACTTTGCTCACTGTGGTGACCCCTGAAGAAGAGAGCAGCCAAAAAGAAGAAAAAAAAAAAATATATATAGGCATATACACTACGTGGCCCCCAAAAATTGCCACCTGGATTTAACTAAGCAAATAGATACAAGCCTCCTATTGGATAATTACTGCATGGGCGATTATCTTTGAGCTGGCAACAAGTTATTTAAGCCCAACTGGTGCAATGAGTTGCTTCTCATTTCTTAAACAATCATGTTGAAAGGCAAATTGCATGGTCATGGAAAAGATGTCAGTCTGTTTGAGAAGGGTCAAATCATTGGCATGCATCAAGCAGAAAAAACATCTTAAGAGATTGCAGAAACTACAAAAATTGTGTTAAGAACTGTCCAATGCATTATTAAAAACTGGGGACCCATCGTCTTCGAGGAAGAAATGTGGTCAAAAAAAAAATCCTGAATGATTGTGATTGGCGATCACTTAAAAGTTTGGTGAAATCAAATGGAAGAAAAACAACAGTAGCACTCAGGGCTATGTTTAACAGTGAAAGCAAGAGGATTTCCACATGCACAATGCGAAGGGAACTCAAGGGTTTGGGACTGAACAGCTATGTTCATTCATTCATTCATTCAACCTTTATTTATACAGGCTAGCCTCGTTGAGTCACGGGGACTCATTTACAAGAGGGACCTGTCTCACTCACACCAAACAACCATCCATTCTCACACTCACACCTAGGGTCAATTTAGAGTCACCAATCAGCCTAACAAGCATGTTTTTTGGTCTGTGGGAGGAAACCGGAGTACCCGGAGGAAACCCACGCATGCACGGGGAGAACATGCAAACTCCACCCAGAAAGGCCCCGGACCGGGATTTGAACCGGCAACCTTCTCGCTGAGAGGCAGCAGCTCTACCAGTTGTGCCACCGTGCTGCCCATGTAGTCTTATAAAACCACTAATCAGTGAGGCTAACTGGGAAAAAAATACATTTGCTGGAGAGCATAAAGATTGGACTCTGGAGCAATGAAATGTCACTGTGAATGCATGCCGTAATCAAAGCTAAAGGTGGTCCAACAAAATATTACTGAGTGACTTTTTTTTTGGGGGGGGGGGGGCAGGCAGTGTATTTTGGGATCAAAAATGGGTCAAGCTAAACCTCATTTAATTTATTTATTTCTTAATCATTAAACCTCAATAATAAGTGCATAGTCAATTATCTTAAATACAAAAAACTTTGTTTTTAAATCTAAATATCACTTATTTTCAGTTACAGAGAAATAACTGCCCACTGACTTTGTTGAAACCCAAGGGTTAAGTTGTAAAAGATTGCCTCTCACCAGTCTATAACACCATTATTGGACAATCAGGGCACGTCCAGCTGTATTCAGGCTTTATCTGTTTGTATTTTACATTTCCAAAATGCCTATTAACATTTACCTGCAGCAACAATTTTCCACAAATTTTAATAAATTCCATTTTAACACACCCTGCAGATATAATATATTTTCAAACCACTCCAAACGTTGCTCCCTACCCTGAAACAATATTTGTATGGGTCACTCTTTTTAACTCACGCTGCAAGAGGACCGCAATTTGAACAAGAACGCATATTCAGAATTGTCAACGTTTTCTGAGCACATGGCATCGTCAAAAGAACTGTGCGTGCACACATACACACAGGCGGCTACTATCTATTTAGCCAGTGTGTCTGCAGGGTAAGCACAGGCTGTCACAGCTCAAATGAATACCTGACAGAGCAAAAGAGTGCACTGGCTCAGCCGTCAGCCTTCTTTGTGTCCTTGTGTGTGTATGCCTTGCTAAGCGGTAACAAATGTCATTGAAGTCGATGCAGCAGTAAGAGGATAAATAAACAGAAAACCTAAACAGAAAGGTGGATTTAGCATATCCATCAGCTTTATAGTCACATCGTTGTGGTATGTGCAATTCTTCAGACATGAACATGAAGCTTGAAACAAAAATAAAATCGTATTCTTGTTGATTAGATAAGGGTCTGCCTGAACAACTACAAATTATGTTTTTGTCTTTGAAAATCAATGCAGAATATAAAAAAAACACCAATCTCTGGACATTCCATCGAACACAAGAACGGAGACAATTTTCTTGTGTTTTATCAAGGTACTACTGCAAACGCTGTCAAAAGGGACAGCACTCATCTTTGGCTATGTAATCTCTATGAAAAGTGAAAAGTACAGCACACAATGAAATCACAAGACAGCACTTTGTTGCTACTGACTATTTAATTTTCTTGACCAACAAAGAAAAAAAATATAGATATATTTAGCATTTCTGACGAAAAGCTTCTTTTGTTCATAAAGTAAAGGACATAATCACAATGATCATGAGTAATATTTATAAAACATATCAACTTCTCTTTTCATGCTGGGCATATCTTCCAATAGGAAATGGAGTCACAACATTGCATCACAATCCACAGGTGGGTTGGGGAAAGGAAGGTCTGCCTCAAGGAGGAAAAGTGAATCAGGAGTCACTGGCCTTGTTGGCATTGAAAATGCGGGCTTGGTCCCATGTTATTCTCATAGCTTCTGTTTCATTTTCTCATTTCGAAAATATGAGAATTTATTTTATTGAAATTGTTTTGCTGGAGTAGTTCTATCCAGTGGAATATTTATGTACATCTGATGCTTGTTAGCCCCACTGGACTTCTGTGTAGATAATGTTATTAGCATTAGAGTGAATAAGGAAACGGGTGAAAGACACTCAAAGCAAACATCTCAACTATTGGCATTACCAAATATTTGATCTGATAATAAGTAAAGCCAAATTCCATTTTCTGTCTCAGAGGATGTCACTGACTTGTTTTCACGTTTCCTCCAAAGGGTAGAAGAGTTCCATCCCAAAACACCTAAACTGATACTAGAACATATTCAGGTTTACAGCAGGCAAACAGGTCCAAATGGATCATAGTAGTCATACAGATTAACAAAAATCCTTAAAAAATAAGACCTCATAATGGTCGATTAATGTACAGAGATAATAAAAAGAAGGTTTCTGTCTTTTTTTCTGTACAAATGACAAACACCACAGAACAACAACATCAATTAATTTTTTTCCAGAGTTTTTAAGACCGAGTGGAATGGATGTGGTGATCGACGAGGCATGTTACCTGACAGGATGTGATGTAAAATAGTGAGTCAACTGATGGGAAGTGTGCAGGTTTAACTTTGTCAGGAGAAGCGACACCACTCGCTCATACAAAATGTACAAAACACCATCCTCTAACTACAAACGGCACACCTTGGAGGACAAAAATGTGCCATGTCTTAAAGAAATGTCAAAGTCCTGGAAAAACGACCTGTGCTTACAGTAAGTTGGCTTTGTGATACTTTTGCATTGGTCTGATCTGTGCATCTTGGCTGGTTAAATAGAGCGTGGCCAAGCTAAATGAAAACCACAACAAACATGGAGTTTTCTGTCCCCCAGGTGATTTTAACAGATAAATCAGGAGTGGGTTTTTGGTAAGCATTCGGCGTCACGTGGCATGCGTCCTCGTCATTGTGTCTGGAAGTGCTGTGGAGACGCAAACGTGACCCGGTGCTGCCCCCTTAGTCATGTGACCTCCGTCATGGATGCCGAGTGGTTCTGAAAATGCATTTTAAGGAGGAATAGAGAAGGGAGTTTATGATTTAGGAGAGGTAAAGAATATGGGGAAGGTGTGGAAGTGAAAAGAAAAGAGGACAATTTCAACTGGTGCAACAAGTGCTCTGGTTAAATCTCTGTGCATCTGAGCAGATGAACACACAGGAAGTGCAAATGTCATGCTCAATATATGTTATTGCTTCATTTTGATAGGAAGGAAGAAAGAAAGTAAAGAAAGAACAAAGGAAAGAGAGAAAGGAATACATACAAAATACTGTTACAGCAAGCGACAAAACAAGGCGTTTTCTGTACAACTTTAAAGTTTTTGAAAGAGAATGGTTTGAAGTTTAAAGCTTGTGGGAGTTGCACTAATTACTGGAGAAAGATAAAACACCTCATGAGACTGAAGTTGTTGGGATTCCAGATTAAGTGTTTTTAGCTACCTGTGCGCTGAGGGTCTCCAGTGGGCTTTCCACGCGTGGAAAAGTCATCAGTGGCAGAGTGCGGTACGCTTCAGTCTTCTGTTTAGCTGCTACTGTATGGACACCTTTGAAGTTGTTCACAACACAAATGCCCTGTGAAGTATGAGAACAGTTTAAGATGAGATTAGATATGATAGAACTTTAGCGATCCTGCAGTTTAACCTTTACAGTAAGATAGATATAAAAATGAAACAACTGACATTGGCTACTACTGGATTGGTTAAATTCATTAATTTATATGTAGGGTTCTATAAAAATAAATTTTAACTTTCAGAAACAATTTCTAAAGTAAAGCTAATGCAAACAACACCTTTATTTGTCTATCCATGTGTGGTTGAAAAAAACAAAACTTGAGAAAACTATTACATTACAATCTACCATTTTCTCATCATTTGAAGGTTAACTTCGGGGAGGGGGGAGGGATGTAAATAATGTAAAAGGCACCCTGATACATGCTCAATAATCCAGGTAGAAAAATCTAAAAAAAAGCTAAGTCTGGTCCTCTGGATATTCAAAAAACTAAACTAAACAAAAAGTCGAAAGACGAAACGTTTCTACTTTTTTGTTTTGTTTTGTTTTTTGAATGTCCAGAGGACCAGACTTAGCTTTTTTAGAATGTAAAAGGCAGTTCAAAAATAAACCCCATTGTTTATAACTATCCAAAATATCAGCTACAGTGTAACATTTAACAGTTTTAAGCTTCAATTACATTAACTAAATAAATGGTAAATGGACTGTACTCATTTAATGCTTTATCTACTTTGTAATTAAGATACTCAAATTGCTTTACAATACAATCTGTGCCTCATTTCCCTCCACACACACACACACACATTCATTCAGCACCCTACTACATCTCTACAAAAGAAATTGAGCAAATCCTTCAATAAAGACTACCATATTTTCCACCATACACGTCGCACCGCCCTATAAGTCACATCAGTCCAAATATGTCTAATAAAGTGGAAAAAATCCATAAATACGTTGCTTCACAGTATACGTTGCATTTATTACACACCATCGCGGACAACCCGGACATGTGGGCTGGTGTTGTGCCAAAAATCGATGGGCTGCCAAATGGCGGCTGTGGGAGAGTTCACGGGAGGACTTGAACAAGATTAACGCAGCAAAATGAAGCTAATTTTGCTCAAGGCGAGCTGGATCAAGGTGACTATGGCGAGCCGACTGTGTCGTTAATAGCCACTTTGACCTATTACATGACACAATGGCATGCTATACTACTCAAATGCCATCTAGTGGCTAAAAATGGTAGGGTTCAATATTTTCTGACAGAATGAATGAAAACGGTCATATCTCTGCCAAAAATTGGTTTATAAATATGGGGGGGAAATCCATAAATGTTGCTTGAGCATCAGGATAAAAAAACAACAACAAAAACATGACTTATAGGCCAAAAAATATGGTAATCAGTGTTTTAGTTACATTCTTGTGTAGTGCTTTTCATATACCAAAGAGAGTCTTGCCCAGGGACACTTCAACATGTGACGAGATAGTGGTGGAATTTAACTTCCCAACTCTCTCACTGGAGTGGAGGATGACTGCTCTAACCACTCAGCCACAGCTGCCCTAAATAAGCAGATATAGTAAGTAAGTTAGTTTATTTTGTATGCTCCTTACTTCAGGACAGCTTCAGAGAGCAAACTCGCATGAAATATTTGTAAATTGTTATATGCCAGATGCTCTTCCCAATGCAACCTGGCCTCGAACCTGCAACCTCAGGATTACAAGCCCACATCACTGACCACACTGGTATGCTATCGCATACCAGTACTGGTATGCTATCGCAGCATACCAGTACTGTATACATCTGAGCATACAGCAAAGTAAGAACTACATGAAACCTACACATTAAAACAATAAACAAAAAATTACTAAATTAAAATATACTGAATCATATATATATATATATATTGAATCAGATAGATAGATAGATAGATAGATAGATAGATAGATAGATAGATAGATAGATAGATAGATAGATAGATAGATAGATAGATAGATAGATAGATAGATAGATAGATAGATAGATAGATAGATAGATAGATAGATAGATAGATTTATATATTATACATGGAGGGACAGGCCTTAAGAGTTGTACTGCAGCCAGCCTACAAAGTGATGCTTGTCCTATGTGGCCTTGTCTTCCATGTTTCAGCCATGTGCCCATTTATGAGCTAGTAACATTTGTCATATTTTTATTTTTTTATTATATTTTTTCATTTTATATGTGGCTTTTATTGGCACCTATTGGCTTGGCAGGAGTATTACCGGTAAGTCCTTTTACAAATTTTTTTCTGTCCTTGTTAGAACCTAGGTATTTTTCCATGTTAAGGGGATTGTTTTTAAAGTATTCAAGGCAGTGTAGTCAAGGCCAACAGTTATGTCACTAGTTGCATAAGCTGGAGTTTCATCAATATATTCATATGTTTTAAACATTTATACCAATTTTTTTTGAATTTCAACAGCTGTTAAGAAACTTTGCTTTACAATACAAATGTCAAACTTATAACAGCTCTTAAAAAAGGTCTAGTGCTTGCAAAGTTATTAGGGGTTGTCCTGAGAACTATGAATGTTAGAATATATTTAAATAAAACCCATTAAGTATTAGAGGCAGTGGTGGGCCCCCGACCGCTAGGGAGCGCTAATGCGCTAATCCGCTTATAGCATAGCTAAATAATCTGTTAGCTTTACAGCGGATTAACTAACTTTTATAATTCATACGCGGATTTGCGCTATTTTTATTTAAAATGCAGTACCGCTAATAACTAATTATCTATCAGTAAAACCGAAAAAACTTATTTAGAGCCCCGGACGACTGCTAACAGACCATATCCTGTCAGCGCCGGATGTGGTCCGTGACAAAAAAGCGTCCCCTCAGTCTCTTTACTAGAGCGAGCGCTCTCAGTTAGCAGCCAGTGTGTTACTCTGCAGCCTTATTGCTTGTTTTCGAAGAGTCAGACGAAGAGTTTTTAACATGGAGGGTGAACTTATGGATGTTTCTCAGCGGCCTACGCGACGCGTCTGGATTTTTAAAAGTATTTCTCCACTGCCCTCTTCAAAATGGCGGCCGCGACGGCCACAGAAGAGAAGGACTTTCCATGAAAACACGGTAAAAACAATTATTTCTTTGCTGAGAAAAAATATATTTCTTATCTGACTTTATAGCACAAGGTTTTTCTGAGCTTAACCGGTTCAAATGGTCAAATCTGCTGGATTAAAAAAACTATTTCGACATTTGTCCTCCCCAAAATGGCGGCCGCCATTTTGAAGAGGGCAACTGGCGAAACAATTCTTTTTTGACCATTTGAACCGGTCAAGCCCAGAAAAACCTTGCGCCACAAAGTCAGTGACTTTATAGCACAAGGCCCCTCCGAGCCCAACCGGCTCAAATGGTCAAATCTGCTGGATTAAAAAAATCATTTCGCCAGTTGCCCTCTTCAAAATGGCGGTTAGCGTGTTAGCATTAGCGTCCGCTAGCATTGGTAATACATAAGTGCTTTTGAAATTGTGGACCTAAATAAATCAATAAGTGCTTTAGAAATAGCGGAACTAATTTTTGGATTAGCGCTGCCCAGCACTGAATAGAGGTAATGCAACCTGGATAATAGGATAATAATAATACCAGTGCATTTTGAGCCATATATTAGTGTTAATTTGTATCTATTATTAAGTACAGTACATGGGGAATGGTACATGATAATAGGACATATAAAAATAAAACATTTTAAATGTCTGTGTCAGAACTAAATTAACAGCATCAGATGGCTGCTTTTGAGAGATGTGACCACGTTTTCTGCTTGTGAACAATTAATGCTGTGATATCAAGTTAATAGCAGCATAAAAATCAATCAAACATTAAATGAGTCTCTAATGGCCAGACATCGTAAAAGTCAGTGTCTCTAACAAAGCTTCAGCTTTTCTACCTTTAAATGTTTGTCAGTCTTGATTTATGTGACAGTTTTATGCAATAAAAGCTTCTGCTACAACATTGAAGCCCTCAGCTGCTGTTTATGGCCTTGTACTAAAATATTTTAGCAATGATATTAA
>JBBPBX010026702.1:0-11764 GCA_038048925.1 Garcialebias charrua | reverse complement strand
ACCCCGGTGAACGAGAGGGTAGTCTCCCTTCGCCTACGTGTGGGGGGATGGGCTCTGACTGTCGTTTGTGCCTATGCGCCAAACGGCAGCGCAGATTACCCACCCTTTTTGGAGTCCTTGGAGGGGGTATTGGAGAGTGCACCTCCTGGGGACTCCCTTGTTCTACTGGGGAACGCTCAAGTGGGCAATGACAGTGAGACCTGGAAGGGTGTGGTTGGGAGGAACGGCCCCCCTGATCTGAACCCGGGTGGTGTTTCTGTTGTTGGACTTCTGTGCTCGTCATGGATTGTCCATAACAAACACCATGTTCAGGCATAAGGGTGTACATATGTGCTCTTGGCACCAGGACACCTAGGTCGCAGTTCGATGATCGACTTTGTTGTCGTCTCATCTGATCTGCGGCCGCATGTCCTGGACACTCGGGTGAAGAGAGGGGCGGAGCTGTCAACTGACCACTACCTGGTGGTGAGTTGGCTCCGATGGTGGGGGAGGATGCCGGTCAGACCTGGCAGACCCAAACGTATTGTGAGGGTCTGCTGGGAACGTCTGGCATGCCAGACGTTCATGTCCAGACAGTCTCACGTAAGACAGAGCTTTAACTCCCACCTCCGGGAGAGCTTTGAAGGAGTCCTATTGGGCCTTTTTGGCCTGTGGGACCCCGGAAACAGCAGATAGGTACCAACAGTCCAAGCGACATGCGGCTCGGGTGGTTGCTGAGGCAAAAACTCGGGCGTGGGAGGAGTTCGGAGAGGCCATGGAGAATGACTTCCGCACGGCTTCGAGGCGATTCTGGTCCACCATCCGGCGTCTCAGGGGGGGAAAGCGGTACGCGACCAACACCATTTATGGTGGGGATGGCGTGCTGTTGACCTCAACTCGGGATGTTGTGAGTCGGTGGGCAGAATACTTCGAAGACCTCCTCAATCCTACTGGCACGTCTTCCACTGAGGAAGCGGAGCCTGGGGACTTTGGGTCGGGCTCTCCAATCTCTGGTGCTGAGGTCGCCGAGGTGGTTAAAAAGCTCCGCGGTGGCAAGGCTCCGGGGGTGGATGAGATTCGTCCTGAGTTCCTTAGGGCTCTGGATGTTGTGGGGTTGTGTTGGCTTACGCGACTCTGCAATATCGCGTGGACATCGGGGGCAGTTCCCTTGGATTGGCAGACTGGGGTGGTGGTTCCCCTATTCAAAAAGGGGGACCGTAGGGTGTGTTCCAACTATAGGGGGATCACACTCTTAAGCCTCCCTGGTAAGGTCTATTCAGGGGTTCTGGAGAGGAGGGTCCGTCGGATAGTCGAACCTCGGATTCAGGAGGAGCAGTGTGGTTTTCGTGCTGGTCGTGGAACACTGGACCAGCTCTACACCCTCAGCAGGGTCCTGGAGGGCGCGTGGGAGTTTGCCCAACCAGTTTACATGTGCTTTGTGGACTTGGAAAAGGCATTCGACCGCGTCCCTCGGGGGGTTCTGTGGGGGGTACTCCGGGAGTATGGGGTACCAGGCCCATTGATATGGGCTGTTAGGTCCCTGTACGACCGGTGTCAGAGCTTGGTCCGCATTGCCGGCAGTAAGTCAGGCTCGTTTCCAGTGAGAGTTGGACTCCGCCAAGGTTGCCCTTTGTCACCGATTCTGTTCATAACTTTTATGGACAGAATTTCTAGGTGCAGCCAAGGTGTTGAGAGGATCCGTTTTGGTGGCCTTAGAATCGCTTCTCTGTTTTTTGCAGATGATGTGGTCCTATTGGCTTCATCAGATCGTGATCTACAGCTTTCGCTGGAGCGGTTTGCAGCCGAGTGTGATGCGGCCGGGATGAGGATCAGTTCCTCCAAATCCGAGGCCATGGTCTTGAGCCGGAAAAGGGTAGCATGCCCTCTCCGGGTCGGGGAGGAGGTCCTGCCCCAAGTGGAGGAGTTTAAGTATCTCGGGGTCTTGTTCACGAATGAGGGAAAACTGGAGCGTGAGATCGATAGGCGGATAGGTGCAGCGTCCGCAGTGAAGCGGGCGCTGTACCGGTCTGTCGTGGTGAAGAGAGAGCTGAGTCGAAAGGCAAAGCTCTCAATTTACCGATCGATCTACGTTCCCACCCTCATCTATGGTCATGAGCTTTGGGTTGTGACCGAAAGAACGAGATCTCGGATACAAGCGGCTGAAATGAGTTTTCTCCGCAGGGTGTCTGGACTCTCCCTTAGAGATAGGGTGAGAAGCTCAGTCATCCGGGAGGGACTCGGAGTAGAGCCGCTGCTTCTCCACATCGAGAGGAGCCAGTTGAGGTGGCTCGGGCATCTGGTTAGGATGCCTCCTGGACGCCTCCCTGGTGAGGTGTTCCGGGCATGTCCCACCGGGAGGAGACCCAGAGGAAGACCCAGGACACGCTGGAGGGACTATGTTTCTCGGCTGGCCTGGGAACGCCTTGGGATTCCCCCAGAGGAGCTGCTCCAAGTGGCTGGGGAGAGGGAAGTCTGGGCCTCCCTACTTGGGCTGCTACCCCCGCGACCCGACCCTGGATAAGCGGAAGAAAATGGATGGATGGATGGATGGATGGATGGGTTTAAACATCCACAATGCAGTGAAGCCACAAGAAGTGAACCCCAATATACCAAAGGACGACTGTAATTCTGTTTTAGATTTTTTTCACTCTAAAATGTCAATTTAAGAAATCCTAAAGTGGTGTTTCCATGTGGATAAAAAGCAAAAATTTTTTTTTTTCTGTGTAGTCACAAAAAATTTTTTTTTTATTATTTTGGGGATAACCCCTAAAGATAAAAAATTATAGCCTGTAGTAACAAAGTCTTCTGCTGAGACACAAAAATGGTTCATGCAGATAAAAGTCAAAATTATTATTTCAACATAATATGAATAAATGAATGGCACAACTGGTAGAGCTGCTGCCTCTCAGCGAGAAGGTTGCCGGTTCAAATCCCGGTCCGAGGGCCTTTCTGGGTGGAGTTTGCATGTTCTCCCCGTGCATGCGTGGGTTTCCTCCGGGTACTCCGGTTTCCTCCCACAGACCAAAAAACATGCATGTTAGGCTGATTGGTGACTCTAAATTGACCCTAGGTGTGAGTGAGAGAGTGGATGGTTGTTTGGTGTGAGTGAGACAGGTCCCTCTTGTAAATGAGTCCCCGTGACTCAACGAGGCTAGCCTGTATAAATAAAGGTTGAATGAATGAATAAACAACTTTGTGGAAAAGTTAAATTTGGCAAAAAAAAAAAATTCTTGAAACTAAATAGATGAATCTAAAAGGGCCAGTGAACCCTGTCTTCTTGAAAGTCCAACCTTGTGACCTCATAAGCATTGACACAAGAGCTGAGGAGTCAAACATGTCACAAAAGCTTTTTAATTGTTCAAGCTGATAAAATCTGCACTTGTGCTTCCTCACATTTTCATTAGTTTCACATAGCTGCTTCTCAGAAAGTCCTTCAAAAAAATCCCCTTTCATTTATCCATACCCAATAAATTAAAAATGCCTTAATTCATCTTAGGCTAATGCAAACTGCTCTTGAAGATGGTGTCATCAAATTTCAGGTCCCTCGTTTATCTTGTTGGTAATTTGTTAACTTTTACTTTATATTATGGTTTAGCTAGTGAATCTTTGTAAACTGATGCTGCCATTTTTAATTCCAAAAACAATGCTTAGTGAGTGTTTATCAGGTTTGGTGTTAATCCATGTTTCCCAAAGGCCATTAAGTAAAATCCCAAACCACTATTTTGTAAAGTTAAAAAATATAGAAGTAGTTTTCAAAACCAAGTATAAATTGAACAAAAAATAACTGAATGCAAATTATGTTTGTAATTAAATTTGTGTTCAATGCAATATACACAAGCAGACAAAGTAATTTAAAGCTGAAGTGACACTTCATTTAGTTTTATTAAATACAGACTGGCTTGATTTCTATTTAAACAATTTTATTGAAAAAAAAATGATTAAATAAATCTAAAAAGCAACATATTTGCTATTTGACTGAGCACATTTTGCTTACCGTCAGGTAAACAGCAGAGTAAACACTCAGCGAAGCGTCCTTGGACGGAAACGATCGGCGTGCGTTCATCACAACAAAGGGGTTCCCAGTGCAAATGTTGCCATGGACGATGAATTGGTGATTGAAGCGACATTCGGTGCCTGTGTAGTTGGGCTTGCAGACTGTCAGAAAGTAAGGTGAGAGGCCTCCAGTCACCACCTGGCCCGCGTTAACGAAGATGTCTGTGGCAAACAGACCGAATGCAAACACACCTGGGGCACGGAGAGAGAAATGAGAGCATGAAAAGCCCACAGCAATGAAACAATACAACAACAACATGCTTCATATGTGTTTCAATTGATTATGCCCTGTGTGAAATTAGACTGGGACCGTCTGGATCCCTGAGCCACCAGATGAGCCTTAAACAACCATTAAGCTGGGCTCAACATTGCAATATATGATAATTTAGCATTTATTCTCAGAATATATATACATAATTGTTTGTAACATACATCTTCATATAGTGTGCTCTTTAGCTCCTGTAAGTTTGACGCTGCAAAATGCAAAAGAATTAGTACAACTAAGAATGGATACTGATTTGAACACATATCACCTTAGAGTTTATTAAATGAGAATTTGGGTTTTGGAGGTAACCGCTCCACTGAAAACACTGTAAATGTTTCGCCAATTAACAAACTTGTTCCTTGAATGCAAATTGTGCTCATTCTGCTTTTCAGGTACTGTAGTACCAGTGCCAAGAAGGGCAAATTAAAGTGCAATCATGCAACAGCTAACTTGAGTTTGTTTTTTTAATCTTACTTGCAGCATGCATGACTCTGTTAATTAGAGAAAAGAGGAGAAGATAATTGTTAATTTTTAAGAGCAGTGAAGAAAAGTGAAGATGCGGAAGAGAAAAAGTAGCATTAACATGAATGATTGCACTGACACTTTCAGCGCACCATGCCTGACCGATGTCTGTGCCTGCATTCCTTTTGCTGTGAAATATGGCTGCTGATTATCTAGCTTGCTTAGCCATGAAATTACTGTCCTTTCTATTGTCATCCAGGCTTGGGGTGCAGGGTGGATGCTCAGTGCATGTATGTGAGTGTTTGTGTGCAAAGGGGTGTCTGAGTGGGGGTACGGGGATTGCGTGAAGGGCATTGAGGGAAATGGAGGAGGATTAGCGCAAGAAAGGTGCAGAGTGCAATAGGAAGGGAAAAGCCTTGATGATCCTTCAAAGCGGAGGAATTGCTCAATTGCTCAAAAACATATGGAAATATAATTTAGGTGAATTGCCTGCTGAGTATTTGGAAGGTGGTTAACTACTTGGCAAGGTTTTATTTCCAACGGGTCCGATATGGTTTGGGTAAAGCCTGAAAAACCCTGTAGACCTTTTCTACAGGAAGGAGAGTCTGCGAGTCCGGCCATTTCCCCTAAATATGCTGCGTCAAGTCATGATTAAAGCTAAAAAATAAAGAAGGGCTACTTTTAGTTTAAGAATCAGTCCAGCTGATCCAGCTTCTTTTCATTCTTGTATAATCTTTCCTTCTTTGTATCCTCCCTATTTCCTTCCTTACTTTCTTGTAACCCCATTTTTTTTCCAGTCCTTGTACCATCTCACCTTACTTCCTTCATTGTATTCTCCCTCAGTCATTTCTACTTTAAGCCTCTCTTCATTCCTTCCTTCCGTCTATTTTTCTTTGATTTCTCCCTTGTTCTTCTTTCCTTGCTCATATAGTTTTCTCCTTTCTTTTTGTTTCTTGTTTCTATCCTTGCATTTCATCCATTTCATTTCATTAATGTCTTCGTTTCTCAATTTTCCCTCATCTACTCGTTTTTTCTTCTGTTCTTCATTTGTTTCTTCTTTCTTCTCTTCTTGAATTAGCTTTGAAAATACAGTTGGAATATCTTGTAACTTTATTGGTTAACATTTTTTTTATGGGGGGATTTGTATATTCAACATTTTAGGTGCCACTATCCACCTCATTTCTGGGGGATCTACTGTATAAATGATTATGGGTACAACTTCCAGTCAGACATTGGAAGTAGCAGTAAGCATTGTTTAACTATGGTAGCAGTTGATTTGAAAGTAAATTACATTCAGTTTAGCAGATAAAATGCTGTTTTTGTTTTGTTCACATTTATTTAGCAGCTGTAACATTTACTAAAAAAAAGCCTTGCTGAGTTCAGGTACCTGTTGTGCTGTTCGTGGTTGCACAAACAACCAGACCAAACTGAATCAATGGCTACAACAGTGCTCTGAATATGGATCCAAAACAAAAAAGTCTTCCTATGAAAAGCAAGTGTTTCCGTCGCCTACCTAAAGATGAGGAATTTAGAACGTGGCTGGAAAATGTGAACTAGAAGAGACCACCCAAAACACTGTATGTGTGCTCATTTCACTTTGTTCACAAATGGCCGACGGAGGAAAACATGCATACTACTTTGTGTCTGGACTACAATAAACCATCGGAGAAGAGACGCCGGATCCATGGATTGAAAACAATGACGAGAATATCAGGTATGATTTCAGGTGTATGGAGGGCACTTGTTAGCATTTGTTTGTCTTCTGTATTAAATTTTCACTGCAATTAACCCAAGCTCGTGATGGAGGACTTTAAGGCTTTGGCTGGACTCTGTCTGCTTTAAGTTAAATAAGGTTGTCTCCCACCTCTTTTATAAAAATGTGACCGACCTTATTACTGTGTAGATACTAATATGCCTCAGAGCTTTTCAGGGTGTTCATCGCTTCATTGTTGGAAACAACTGAGTCCATGAAGTAGCTAAATATGCTAGTACCTATATGGAATCTGAGACTACTTTTTAGTAGGCTAAATGTATGATTATATTTTCCTGTTTGAGCTGACAGGTGGTGTTCCTATATGTTTAAATTAAATCCACAAGGCTCAGGGTAACTACATTAGCTTGTACTGTTTGCACATAAACAAACGCTGGTTCTGGTCCGCACCAGAAGTGGTGCCCATAATTCATGCAAGGCACCATGGGGGCTAAGAATAAGGTGGATAGCTTTAGAAAAACTTGAAGTTTACATCATATTTCCAATGTTTTCTATTTGATCTAAAATAGTACATATTGAACATGTACAGTACATGTAAAGTTAGTTCCCAGCACTACTGGCATGAGTATGTCACATAACATTACAATGTACTTACCTATGAAGCGTATGACGCGACGGATAAGGGGGTTGAGGTAACAACAGTCTCCTGTCACAATGGTTTTCTCCTGGGCCAGGAGAGCTTCCCGTGTTGATTTCATCACAAACATGGAAACCTCTCCAATGAAGATCTACAGGTGTGATGATCAATGACACACAGGTGGGGGGGAAAAAGGTAAGAGGGGAAACCTATTACAAAAATCCTTCAAAAAAATAGTTTCAGAGGGAGAAAAAAAAAGAAATTATTTAGAAATAAGTGATCCACATACTAACAGAGTAAACTAAAAGGGGGAAAAAAAAAACAAGGAAGAAAATAGAAATACTTGTCATTCTGTAAAAACGGGAACAATTTGCTCCATGTGGCCTGTGTACATAAAACATTGTGTCTTAATGCAGCCTTTCTTTAGGTCCATTATGGAATGGACATTACATCTGGTCTAATGGAAAAGCTGCTGCTGGACACAGAAAATGGAACTCACTACCATCTGCCTAGGGTGAAACACACAGTTATAAAATACATTTTTAAATGACACGGTGTGCATGCAGTTTGTGTATATTTGCACCATTGTGGTCTTGGTATTTAATGCGAGTGTGTGTGTGCTAACAAAAGTTTGGTTAGAGCCCCAGGACAGGTGTGTTTATCCTCAATTCCTTGAGAACACAGTTTTTCATCTGCATGGTCATAAATGTTGCTCTAACCATTTCCCCCCTTTTTTATTGTAGTAAATGCAATTTATGTAGCAATGTTGGGTAAAACAGTCCTATACAAAATACAATTAAATATTGAATAATATTTTGACCAAAAGAAAGAATGGTGGTTTACATAAAGCACTGCAAGTTGACAATGGCACTAATATGAAACAAATGATGATGAAAAAATGCCTTTAACGTTTTTTGTATGAATGCTAATTGATGTATACCTTTCATGTAAAAAAAAAAAAATGAAATGATACCATGGAAACCACAACTAACTAAAAGTCATTTAGGTTAAACCTTGACAAAAAACAATGTCATGTGCTATAGTGCTCAGTTTCTCCCAAAGCATGTGTTAAGACTGTCACCTACTAAAATCAAATTTTAGCTCAATATCTATAAAAATGACTGAGTTGTAGCTAATTCTGTGTTTGCTGAGGTCAAATAGCTGTTGGCCATCTTGAATTGGACTGATGCCAAATTGTAACCCATTGTAGAAAATACATCCTATGATTACTTTCTGAAAGTTTCTTATAAAATAAGTTTACTGGTTCACATGATACAGTAGTCCCACGTTTATTGCGGGGGGTTCCATTCTCAGTCCCTCGCAATAAGTGAAAAACTACGAAGTAGGAATAGTAGTGCAAGTAGTAAGTAGTAGTTATATATAGGGAAGACAAAAGCATTTTAAACCCTTCCAACATTCTTGCGAAATTCTAAAAAAATGTTTCTAAACTCTAAATGCTCTAAAAGAGCACAGCATGTCATGACCTCTGCTCTCTCTGCCACCTGCCAATGCTCTTGGCCACGCCCAATTCTCCACTACAGAGTGGAGATCATGACATGTTGCAGGAGGGAACTTCTCCCTGCACATGTGGGCTGCACACAGGTGCAGCAGGTGCTAAATAATTTATTTAAAATAAACAATCCATGTCGATCATGTCGCTCATCCACCAATCAGCCGCTTGTGTGTTATGTCCACTCTTACTTTATAAAACCACGAAAGAGCGAGTCCGCAAAAGTCAAATGGAGAAGTAGCGAGTAACTACTGTATTTTGCTAACAGACAGGCTGATGACTTTAATAAGTGGTTGCAAAGTTTTGAAGAAAGATCTTGCAGGATCTGTTAGAACTTCAGGTATACTTTAGAGATGAGCCTCAGCTACTACTTCTATGCTACATTTTAGCTCAGTATCTGTAACACTGACTGAGTTAGAGCTAATCTTGTTTTGAAATTTGAATAATTGTGGTGGCCATCTTCTTTCCAAATTATAATTACCGGTAGTTAAAGACGTATATTATATGATTACTTCCTGGAATTTTATTAAAATCTTTACGATGCATGACATATTTTGCTAACATGTTCAGTTCGCATACAAAAGTTGAGTACTGGTACTTATAGTGGTTTCGTAATCCGTTTATTTGCTCGGAAGTAATAAAATGCCACTTGTAAAATGGGTTACTTCCTGCCAGCTGTTTATAAATGATGATGTTAACATTTTCTAACTACATCTTGCCTAAAATATCAGTTTCACGTCAGCAATGAAAAGGTTAGGTACTACTGCCGGACTGTTATTTCTTCTAAAGCGAACTCCGCTTTCCCTAAAGAAATGTCACGAAGACTGACTGGAAACAACCATCGGCACAAATCATTTTAGATGCCAAGAACAACTTAGAGTTCAGCTGACACAATAATGTTTAAGGAGAACATGAAAAGGTTAAAGAACAGATCATATTAAATTTTTTTTTAACTTTTCTCAGAGTTTTTTTTTCCTTCTGAGTAATGTGGAAAAGGACAAACTTCTGGAGAACATTAGAGCTTCACAGCTGATCAAACCACATTTGTAGTCACTCTAAGTAATTGAGATTAAATCGTTTATAATCTTTTTCATATTTTGACTCGTGAGTCCACGTTTCTTGTATGATATAATTTGTTTTTAGTTGAAAGTGTGCCAAGGCTCAACTTTAAGGATGGCGTGAGGACACACAAAAGAAGCTCAGGGTTAAGATCAATGCCTTTTAATTTAATTTACTTATTTACTTTGTATTTTTGCAGCATTCTTATTCTTGTCTGTGTTCTTATGTAACGATGTACGGACAGCTTTACAAAATGGTCCAGCTGAAAATCAATTAAAAATATATACGGTGTGATAACTTTTTTCTAATTACCTAATTAAATGTTACTTTTGCTGCATGGTCACACATACAAAACAGGCTGAATCAGCAATAACATTTGCTAAATTAATTCTATAAAAATGGCAGTTTGATTTTTCGTTACTCGAACATTTTATGCTGGGAAACTGCGGTAGGCTGTCATTGTCATTATTACTCCATACAAAATCTCAACATCGCCTCTGCTGGCTCTGCATTTTGCAAGAACGCAGTTGTGCTATCTATCATCCTCTCGCTGCTGAGGGTGATCAGACTGACTTTTTAAAGCTTGTTCAGGATTGAAAAAAAAATTTCTTAACATTAAAATGACTCCACAGAATCCTGTTGGTCCAGCCATGTACAACACTGCTTGATATACTGCCATGGTGCTAATTGGCCAACATCTCTGCCCTGTCATCATTCATTCTGATTGGCTACTTCTTGGTTTTGCAAGGCATGTGGAGACTTGGAAATATATGGCTTTCAGCTCACCCTAGACCAGACATAGCCCTCTCAAAAAAAATAATAATAATGGTGTAATATAAAGGATATATGCAGTATGAGCCATTGATGCCCCTAGTAGGGTCACCCAAGGCAGACAGGTCCTAGGTGAGGGACCAGACAAAGTGCAGCCCAAAAACCCCTATGATGAGTGAAATAAATGGACTAAGTTTTCCCTCGCCCGGACGCGGGTCACCGGGGCCCCACTCTGGAGCCAGGCCCGGAGGTGGGGCACGCTGGCGAGCGCCTGGTGGCCGGGCTTTTACCCATGGAGCCCGGCCGGGCACAGCCCGAAGAGGAGACGTGGGTCCCCCTTCCCATGGGCTCACCACCTGTGGGAGGGGCCAAAGGGGTCGGGTGCAATGTGAGATGGGTGGTGGCCGAGGGCGGGGACCCTGGCGGTCTGATCCTCGGCTACAGAAGCTGGCCATTGGGACATGGAATGTCACCTCTCTGGTGGGGAAGGAGCCTGAGCTAGTGTGTGAGGTTGAGAGTTTCCGACTAGAAATAGTCGGACTCACCTCAACGCATGGCTCTGGCTCTGGAACCAGTTTCCTTGAGAGGGGTTGGACACTCTTCCACTCTGGAGTTGCCCCTGGTGAGAGGCGCCGAGCAGGAGTGGGCATACTGGTTGCCCCCCATCTTGGTGCCTGTACGTTGGGGTTCACCCCGGTGAACGAGAGGGTAGCCTCCCTTCGCCTACGTGTGGGGGGACGGGCTCTGACTGTTGTTTGTGCCTATGCACCAAACGGCAGCTCAGACTACCCACCCTTTTTGGAGTCCTTGGAGGGGGTATTGGAGAGTGCGCCTCCTGGGGACTCCCTTGTTCTACTGGGGGACTTCAACGCTCACGTGGGCAATGACAGTGAGACCTGGAGGGGTGTGGTTGGGAGGAACGGCCCCCCTGATCTGAACCAGAGTGGTGTTCTGTTATTGGACTTCTGTGCTCGTCATGGATTGTCCATAACGAACACCATGTTTAAGCATAAGGGTGTCCATATGTGCTCTTGGCACCAGGACACCCTAGGTCGCAGTTCGATGATCGACTTTGTTGTCGTCTCATCTGATCTGCGGCCGCATGTCTTGGACACTCGGGTGAAGAGAGGGGCGGAGCTGTCAACTGACCACTACCTGGTGGTGAGTTGGCTCCGATGGTGGGGGAGGATGCCGGTCAGACCTGGCAGACCCAAACGTATTGTGAGGGTCTGCTGGGAACGTCTGGCAGAGTCTCCCGTAAGACGGAGCTTTAACTCCCACCTCCGGGAGAGCTTTGAACACGTTCCGAGGGAGGCG
>JBBPBX010026701.1:26747-37899 GCA_038048925.1 Garcialebias charrua | reverse complement strand
CGATTGCGTTTGAGATCTATCATTTTAAGACAGTAAATCATCCAAAACTCTCATTAATAGACTCTCCCCAAATAAAAACAAACAACAGATCGTACCTGATTGCGCCGACATAATTTAAAAATACCTAAATAGCACTCCGTGTTGACTCGGATCTATGCTAATGTCTGTTAGCAAGCAGATGTCGGCAGATAGACCTCACGTCTGACATATATCTTTTTTAAACAGTAAATCATCCAAAACTCTCATTAATAGACTCTCCCCAAATAAAAACAAACAACAGATCGTACCTGATTGCGCCGACATAATTTAAAAATACCTAAATAGCACTCCGTGTTGACTCGGATCTATGCTAATGTCTGTTAGCAAGCAGATGTCGGCAGATAGACCTCACGTCTGACATATATCTTTTTTAAACAGTAAATCATCCAAAACTCTCATTAATAGACTCTCCCCAAATAAAAACAAACAACAGATCGTACCTGATTGCGCCGACATAATTTAAAAATACCTAAATAGCACTCCGTGTTGACTCGGATCTATGCTAATGTCTGTTAGCAAGCAGATGTCGGCAGATAGACCTCACGTCTGACATATATCTTTTTTAAACAGTAAATCATCCAAAACTCTCATTAATAGACTCTCCCCAAATAAAAACAAACAACAGATCGTACCTGATTGCGCCGACATAATTTAAAAATACCTAAATAGCACTCCGTGTTGACTCGGATCTATGCTAATGTCTGTTAGCAAGCAGATGTCGGCAGATAGACCTCACGTCTGACATATATCTTTTTTAAACAGTAAATCATCCAAAACTCTCATTAATAGACTCTCCCCAAATAAAAACAAACAACAGATCGTACATGATTGCGCCGACATAATTTAAAAATACCTAAATAGCACTCCGTGTTGACTCGGATCTATGCTAATGTCTGTTAGCAAGCAGATGTCGGCAGATAGACCTCACGTCTGACATATATCTTTTTTAAACAGTAAATCATCCAAAACTCTCATTAATAGACTCTCCCCAAATAAAAACAAACAACAGATCGTACCTGATTGCGCCGACATAATTTAAAAATACCTAAATAGCACTCCGTGTTGACTCGGATCTATGCTAATGTCTGTTAGCAAGCAGATGTCGGCAGATAGACCTCACGTCTGACATATATCTTTTTTAAACAGTAAATCATCCAAAACTCTCATTAATAGACTCTCCCCAAATAAAAACAAACAACAGATCGTACCTGATTGCGCCGACATAATTTAAAAATACCTAAATAGCACTCCGTGTTGACTCGGATCTATGCTAATGTCTGTTAGCAAGCAGATGTCGGCAGATAGACCTCACGTCTGACATATATCTTTTTTAAACAGTAAATCATCCAAAACTCTCATTAATAGACTCTCCCCAAATAAAAACAAACAACAGATCGTACATGATTGCGCCGACATAATTTAAAAATACCTAAATAGCACTCCGTGTTGACTCGGATCTATGCTAATGTCTGTTAGCAAGCAGATGTCGGCAGATAGACCTCACGTCTGACATATATCTTTTTTAAACAGTAAATCATCCAAAACTCTCATTAATAGACTCTCCCCAAATAAAAACAAACAACAGATCGTACCTGATTGCGCCGACATAATTTAAAAATACCTAAATAGCACTCCGTGTTGACTCGGATCTATGCTAATGTCTGTTAGCAAGCAGATGTCGGCAGATAGACCTCACGTCTGACATATATCTTTTTTAAACAGTAAATCATCCAAAACTCTCATTAATAGACTCTCCCCAAATAAAAACAAACAACAGCTCGTACCTGATAGGCAGTAAGATGGTCGCTGCAGACATAGGACTCTCAGTAGGAACCCATCGGTCACAAGTTCTCTGTACTTCCATTCTAGGCAAAGTTTCTCATCTTTTGGGAATTTGTGAAGGCTCACTTGTTCACTGCTGATATTAGAACACCCAAATGCGCTACAACGTGACAGCATTTTTCAAGTTACACCAAAAAAAAAGAGTCGATCTTTCACCAAACAAAGGGGCAAGCCAGGCTCCGCCTTATGCCCAGTGCCCACGTGTACGTCACATGAAGATTTGCATAAATTCACGGGGCGTGTCCCAGAGAATTTATGGTAAAAAATTACCATAAATTGGAATGAAATTTTAATATATTTATAATTTATTATGCAAAAACGACCAGAGCTCAATGATATAAGATATATATGTTCTGACTAGTGCATTAACAGAGTACCCGAGTTTTCGACAACTCGAGTGCTTTGACTTCTATCGAGGCTTTTTTGTCCACCTCGGGTAGCCGTAGTGACGTCACATTTCACATTTCACAGCGCGCGGGGCAGCTTTTAGCTTTTAGTAGACGCTACAAAATGGATTCCTGTGTGCGCACGGATGTTAATGGAGCAGGCCGTCTTGTCAAAAAGGTAAAACAGTTTATAATTTTATAAAATGCGCTACTTCGTGTTGACTTTCTTTGTAGTAGATTGTGACAGCAGAGGGCAGTGTTGCAATGCAGGTCCCATATTATAACACGGCCGAAACGGCTTCCTGTCTCTCGTTTCACAAACAAAAAAAAACAAATATTCATCTCTCTAGAGCTACCAAAAACCTATAAACACAATCTCTAAAAGTAAACCTAAATTGCACAGCTGCAGGCGGTGGTACGGTGTGGCTGTGGCCCCATTTGTTTTTTAAGTTTCGGTTTTCAGCGCATTACTTTCACTTTTAAAATTAATAATAATAACTAATAGTTTTGTTTTTCCTGTGACTTATCTGCAGTATGATACATGATAGGAGCATAATAAATGCTCCCAATGTTTTGTTGGTCTTTTTTTTCTTTTTGTAAAGACGTTTTTAGGCATTTATATTTATTTATTTATTTTGCATCGTAAGACACTGTGACGTCATCGGCTACTCGAGCGTCGTTCGAGTTTTTTTATGTTAATGTCGAGGTTAAAAATTATGTACTCGTTCAACCCCTAGTTCTGACAAATATTCAAATTTACAAAATCATGTCACAATCCCTTTAACGAAGGATCCTTTTGAGTCTCTGAATGAAGTTTCATTAAAACTCTTATAGCTTAAAACGACTCTATTGTTAGCGTTAACATCAGCTAAAAGAGCGAGTGATCTCTCTGGCCTGTCTGTCTCTCCTTCCTTCCTGAAGATTCAAGGGGATGGGAGTTCTGCTGAACTTAGGCCAAATCCGGCATTTTACCTAAAATCATCACGAGTGCATTCAGGTCCAGGATCGTCATGTTGGACAGTTTTTGCCTTCCTCCTCATGCTAACTCTGAGGAAGAGCAGTTGCATTTACTTTGTCCGGTGCGAGCCCTCAAGTGTTATGTGAATCGCACGGCTCCGACACGTAAGTCTGATAGGCTCTTTGTGCATTTCAGAGAATGCTCTCAGGGTCAACCCTTGACCTCTCAGCGGCTGTCACATTGGTTGTGTGAGGCTATTTCCCAGGCCTACAGTTCTTCTGGTCTACAGCCTCCTGACGGTATTAGAGCTCATTCTACAGGGTGTCCGCGGGGTCTTGAAAGTTATTAAAAGTTGATGAATCAATTTTGGGAAAATTAAGGGTCTTGAAAAGTATTAAAAAGTCTTGAAAGCGATTTGATGAGGTATTATTTTTTTGCTGTTATTCTAGCTTTAAATAATTTGACAGCAAAAAGTATGTATGACTAATATTTGTTTTCCTCACCGCGGAGGATTCGGAAACTGCTTCGCACAAATTTAGAGTGTCAGGTTACAACAGCCTTTACGGCTAGGCCTATCTTGTGCGCATGCGGCTGCTTTATCTCCAAGTTGAGTCTGTGTGTTCGAGTAAGTTGCCGCAAGACCGTGAGAACAATGGGTAAATGCAAGTTTTCGGACTCCTGGTTGGAGATGCCTGATTTTCAAGAATGGCTGAGGCCTGTCGCCGAGAATAACCGCGAGGCTTATTGTACATTTTGTAAAAAAAAAAGATGAGCGTAGCCTCGATGGGCATAAACGCTGAAGCTGAGTTAGAAGAGCTGAAAAAAAAGAGAAAAGTTCTACAAGAGGTGTGCGATTCTCTGCAAAAAGATGCAGATCAGTTGGCAGAGCAGGCAGAGGGAAAGTCAGGTTCTTTAATGGCCCAACTGATCACCAAGTCCAATGTCTTGAGAAGGAGACGTAAAGAAAAACTCAGTGAGCTGGTGCAAACTGAAGAGTTGCTGGAATGCAAAGCAACTGCACTGAGGCACATGTAATGATTACTGTGTTTATTTCTTATTCTCCATTGTTCAACCAAGTTACTTTAAAATAGCTACGAGTCTTGTTGTAACCTAAGCTATATTTTCTTAAACCTAGTCGTGGTTCAGTTTCTTCTTTTGAACTTTTTTCTTTCCACTGTATCTCAGTTCTGTTGTAGGTTTGAGATTCACAGATTTAATTGAAAACAACAGCAGTTTTGTAAATCAAAGATTTGTTGCTTAAAGGTCTTTAATTTATTTTGGAAGGTCTTTAAAAAGTCTTGAAAAGGTATTGAAATTAACTTCATTATTCCTGCATATACCCTGTTCTACTCGAGGGATGGCGACTTCCACAGCTTTGCTCAGTGGCGTCTCTGTGCAGGATATCTGCTCTGCGGCTTCCTGGTCGTCTACCACTCCTTTCACCCGTTTCTATTTACAGGACGTTTCCAGCTCCTCTGACGCATTCGGTTCTCAGGGTTGCAACAAAATGAAACCATTTTTTTCCCGTTATCAATAAAAGTCATTGATAAACTGACACAGTTGTTTTCTGTCTTTATTGATGGGTGCTATTATGAAATAGCTTTCTTCTCATCTTCAGATGTTGAGTTTGCTCACCTACTTACCTCTATTGCGGTGTGGCGGTTGCCAGAACTTGTTATGGTTTCAGTCAGACCCAGTGAGGCATGGACCATATCATGCTCCGCCCTTTAACCCAATAGGCGTGGCTTAAAGGGCTACGCCCACAGGAAATAGAACGTCTGTTACGTATTGTAACCCTAGATTCTATGAGTGTGGGCGTAGCCCTTTAAGCCTTGAGGCCCCACTGGCTCTCTTTGGCTGAAAAAATTGTTATTGCCTTTTGGGAGCAGTTCCTCGGTCAGGAGGGGTTTTTATGGACCGAGGGCGTGGGCCCACAGCAGGTGGGCGTGGACTAGAAGTTTTCAATGTTGGTGCGAAGCACAGTGATAAACCCAATAGGCGTGGCTTAAAGGGCTACGCCCACACTCATAGAATCTAGGGTTACAATACGTAACCGACGATTTAGTTCTAACAGCAAGTGGAAGATTCTTCTGAACGATTTGATCTGCAGGGTTACTCAGCTGTCCACTTGCAAACAAGCTGCGCACGATGAACCGGTGTACCGGTAAATGTGTCGCTGGGATTTGAATTAAAAATGACACTGAAATTTTAATGCGTTTGTATTTAAATTTTCAGTGTTAAAATATATTCAGAATACATTTTTAACCCAAAAAATTGTTTGAAATTTCATTTATTTTCACTTCAAGCTAAAATTCACACTATTTCAAAGTGATCACATTTTCATAGCTGTTTTTCAGTTGAACTTTTCAGTGTATAAAAAAAATAAAAATTGGCACATAAAAAACTTCAACCTTTCAAAATTCAAACACTACTTTCAGTGTCCTGAGATTCAACTGGCTCAATTTCACTGTCTGAAATTCAGCGTCTAAAAATTAATTGTAAAAAAGGCATGGTTACTTCAGGTCACAGACATTAGCAAAGGATGTCAGAATCCAACACCCACATCTGCTTTTTTAGTCACTTGATGTTACGCTTGTGCTGATTGTGAAGGAAAACAGCATCTCTGAGGCGGTCTGTGAAGGAAAACAGCATCTCTGAGGCGGTCGTGGAAGCTAACGCTAACTCAACGGTGAGTTTAATATTTTTATTTTCTGTAGTATGTTGGGGGTTTTTGCGCATCAAGTTCAATACTACATAAACCATACATATTTCCTTCTATAAATGTGGAGCAGTGGTTACTGCAGTTGGCTTTTCTGAATAGAGTTTGCATGTTCTCCCCATGTGCACCAGGTTAATAACTTTAAATTGTCCCTGTGAGGGACTGTCCAAGGTGTCCACTGTCTCTCAATGACCACTGAAGATGGACCCTGTAAGGAGCGGTCTGTAAGGAACATGGCTGGGTGGATGCAGGTGTGGACAGGGCGTACAGAACGGCGTGTGCACCTGACGGGACTACGCTGTTCATGAGCAGGGAAGCCATGTTGGATTTTGAAGACGGAGCTTGTTTTCTGATTTAACTCCTAACACGCTGCTGCTGAAGTTTCAGTTTTAACAGAAAAAGAAGAAGAAGGCCTCGGTGCTGTTTCATTTTGTGCAGACTGCTCCTTTACTCAGCTGTGGACCGTCAGGCCTCCATCTTGGCAGCTCTGTCATGAATCTGCTGCTTGTGATAAAATGGAGGAAAGTTCAGCTGCTTCTGCTGAGCTGCTGAATTTAACATGAGACATTTCACCACTGCTGACCTCAGAGTGTGTGTGTGTAATTAAATCTTTGCTGATTTGAATTAAAGGTGTGTTCCTGTTTCACAGAGACAGCAGCAGTCAGGGCTTCAGACTCCTCGGTTTCTCACAAAGGCCCAGCATCAGCAGAACATCAGAGCCTGCTCGGAGTCTCACACACACACACACACACACACACACACACTCCTGTGGGTGTGTCAGCGTGCCATGCTCTGATTGGACAACATCCCATGAACACACAAAGCTGGAGAGTGTGTGTGCACGTCCACTGAAGTGCTCTTCCTAGCAGTTTCCCATCAGGAGACAGGTATCTGAGGTGGTGGTCTGTTCAAACGTGCACACATCACGACGGTTTGAAAGGTTTTTATTCAGACAGGAACTCTGAGTTTTAGAGTTGTTTGTCCTCCAGCTCAGTTGTGTCAATAAATAAATAAAGTACTGCGCGCGCTCCTGCCAGTCTCACCGCTCGTCCTTTGTTTCACAGTCCACGTTAGATTTGCAGACGTCGTAAATTTTTGTGCCCACCTGATACCAAATTTTATAGTGTCCTCATGCGGGGACATCTTTCTGCTGTCGTCCTCACTTGTGTTTGGTTTTTACACACTTGTAATTTATAATTTGCAGTGTAAAGGTTTATAAAGCTTCAGATTATGACCACTGTTGTCTTTACCTAGTCAGAACTCTAAATCTACAAATGGAGGTCGTTCACGGGACTATCTACAACTAGTAAGATGTTTATTGTTCAGTGCTCTTCCATAGTACCTTATGTAAAGATCTGTTAGGCTCATGTTCTGCAGCGTGTCCTCGCACCTGGACCGTGATGGAGGATCAGTCAATTCAAAACCTTGAACACATTTGAGTCCCTTAAGTTTTTGCTCTCCATTAAGGACGTTCCACCCTCTTCATGACACCCTACAAAGACAGCGAAGCTCCTTCTCTTACTGACTCACTCAGCCACAGAGTGATGCTGCAGGAAATCATTTCTGTCTTATTCACTTTCACTCAATAAACAGCTCATCAATAACTAATCTGCTAATAGTGAAGCTAACTTTTTTGTTTAGCGGATTAGCATTTTCACAAACTTTGGAAACCGTTAGCAGACCAATTAGGTTCTGCTAATTTTAATCGATAGCAAAACACACGTGTTGTGGGCGTGTCTTGAAGAGTCTGATAGGCACTCTATTGGCTGACTACATGTCTATACATGTCTACGTGACAAGACTGGTCGACGCAGCAGCAGCTAGCTGAACAGCCTCCGCTGTGGAAAACTTCAATATTTATCCCTAAAACAACAACTGTCTCCTCACACGTGCACCGCTACACGTGTGCGTCATGCACCTTGTGTGTAGCTACATTTAGCATTTAGCTTTTTGTGCGTCCGCCTGCAGCAGGGCTAACTGTGGATTGGCTGAATTGTCACTGACGACCCACACCTTCGACTCAGACAAGCAACAGGTTTGTGTCAGTCCCACCAGTCTTCATCTGGAAGGAGACAAAGACGTGTGTGACGCAGACTGACAGTTGCCTTAGCCGTTAGCATTAGCTTCTGCTAATTTTTTTAACCTGTTTAGCTGCGGTTTAGCATTGGCTAAGCTAATTTTTTTGTTGGCGGATTATGGGATAGCAAAGCCAACTTTTTGTTGGCTGTGTCCACTGGATTCATGGAGTGTTGCCAAATTGCTGATCAGGGCCACTCTCGTTGGTACAACCCCCCAGTTAAAAAGTTATATTGTGTAAAATGTAAATAAAAACAGACAAAGCATTTTCTTGACAATGGAACATATAAAACTATAAACTGTACCATGTATAGGAAAAAAAACTGAAAGATAATTTAGAATTCGATAAAATCACATTTTCAACACGTGTTTATCACTGCAGAGCATCCATTCTTCTTTTAGCCTGCGAGGAGCAGAGAGCAGCAGCTGGAGGCTTTCTTGTCCCCACATGTAGGGCTGCAGCTGTTCAACAGTCCTGGGGTGTGTTTTGCTGTTTGTTTGTTTGTTTCACGATGAGTCGCATGTTTCCATCGATGTGTGTGGTCTGAGCAGGCGGCTCAGCTGGACTCTTCTATCATGTTTAGCATTGACGCCCTGAAATATGTAAGACCATGATCATGTCATCTGGACAGGAGCAGATGATGCTCTATGTTTTTTGTGGTTTCCAAAAAGAATTTCAAATTTTGATTCATCTGACCTCAGACCAGTTCTCCACGTTGGTCCAGAGAAGACGGCCATGTTTCTGGCAGGTGTTAATGAATGGCTTCCTGTTTGCACCATAAAGCTTTAACCAGCATTAGTGAATGGCACAGGGACTTGCAAAGACCCCAACGATCCTCTAAGTGAAGAGTGAGAGGTCAGTCTGCATTATGCAAGCTTACAGAACACCTCTGCTTTTTAACTTGAATCCCACACTCCTTGTTTCTTTGAACTGAGAAAACTCCTCGGATGAGAAGCGAAACATCTTCAGTTACAAATAAAGTCCAGTTGTTTGGTTTTTAACCTTTTGTTGAATTCACAGTGAGCTGTGTTTACAGATGGGGGTTTATGAGATTTATCGCGGTCCATTTTTATTTACATTTTACTCAACGTCCCAAGTTTTTGAGGTTGTAATGTAGTTTATCTATTGGAAGCAACAGCTCAGAACTGAAGTGAAAATCTAAAACAGTTATAGTTCGGATGTTTAAATGATGTTTCACGTGTTATTGTTTGTTTTTTGGTCTGAATTTTGATTGTTTCCTCTTCGTGTCTTTTGCCTCTCGTGAATGATTTGAAGAAGATATATTAGTTTTAGAGCAATCCCTCGTGAAGTCACAGTGTGTGTGTGTTTGTATATGTGTGTGTACATGTGGTGCATATCAATTATTCATGCTGACAACGTAATGAATGAAACATCACAGTCTTTGTATTTCAGGCATGTGTACACACACACACACACACACACACAGGTTTGTTTTGTTATCTTTATGGGGCCATTGCATTGACTTCCATTCGTTTTTCATTCATTTCTATAGCCTAACCCTGACCTTTACCCTAAACTTAACACATCCTCAATTCACACCGTAGTCCTAAACCTGACTCTTAACCCACCAACGGGACTTCTTCTTATGGGGCCCGGGCTTTGGGCCCCATAAGGAGCATGTCGGTCCTCACAGTGTAGTATAAGTTGGGCCTTACAAAGTAGCATAAACAAGGACACACACACATACACAGCTGACGTGGATGTTTAGGCAGAGGAACAGTGTGAATGAAATCCCATTGTGGCTGTGAGGACGTGGTGATGCCCGCTGAATACCTGAGTCCATCTGAAGACCACCGGCTCCTTCTAATTACAGAAAAGGGTCCATTTTGTCCAGAGAACGAGGACAGTCTCTAAAAATGTCCTCTAAATGTCCAGGCACTGGAAACCAGATAAGAGATGAGCTTCTCAAAATGCTGATGCTCTGGTTCTCTCTCATTTGTTATAAATGAGCTTCAGCAGGTGCGTGGTGGGCATTTAGCCCCTGGGTTTGCCTGACAGGCTCCACATGTTCTCTTTACTCGAGGCTGTGCAGCTGAACGCAGACAGAACCTCTTCTGCATCTTCTGCACCGAACATGCACCTGAAGACAGAAAAGACTGGGGAAAGAAGAAAGTAAAACGTGTATTGTCTAAAGATAAAAGTGCACGAGGTTTCAAGTGAGTTTGTTGTTTACACAGAAATTCAGGTTGTCAGCGATGTTTTGTTGTTTCAGCAATAAATGAGTCTCATGACAAATGACTTGACTTCCCACACATGTAAACGGATGTTTTGACATCCTGACAATGAATAATTACAACAACACACACACAAAAACCACAATGGAAGAATTTAGTTAATTATTAACAATGATAATTATAATTTTTTAGTATTTTGCTGTTTATTGTTGTCCTACTTGTAATACCTGACTCAAAGCACTTTAATCTTCTCATGTTCTTTTCCTAGTTTGTCACCTCAGCCTATATTTCCTGTTATAGACTTAAAGGGATCATTCAGATCCTTTAAAGTGTAGATCTGTGCAAACGGCACTAATAATTTCTTACCTGTTGCAAATAGAACCTCAGTTTGGAGAAATACAAATAAGAGATTAATTCTGATGTTCAGTCTGAATCTAAATAAGAAAAAATCTTAAAACAACTCCAGAAATCACGGTGTTTGGTGCAACTCTTACATAAAACGTTATTTACGTAGTAAATGTATACTCTTTCATTACTTGTGTAGCAGCTAGCTGTAGTGGTGCTGGTGCAGCCTGGTCTTTTATTTTTAAGGCGGTGACATGGACCGAGTTGAAAAGCAAGAGGAGTCACAGGAAGTAATAGAAAAAAATGGTTTTTTAGTTTAACCCCCAAAGATTGGGGGAGTTGTGGAGCAGCAGAGGTTAGAAGATGTGCCTGTGATCGGAAAGTTGCAGGTTCAACTCCCGGTATCGTCAACATCAAAATGTGGATGGAAAAGGTGAAACACCCACACCTGCCTCCACCCTCATTCGCCCGACACTGGGCCCCTGAGCAAGGCCCTTAACCCCCACCATCTGCTCCCTAAACAGGTCTCTCTGGAAAATGAGTTCTCGTGGCTCAATGAGACTACCTGGATAAATAAAGGGTAAATGAAAA
>JBBPBX010026701.1:0-14752 GCA_038048925.1 Garcialebias charrua | reverse complement strand
GTCTTCATCTCCACATTATGTGGAGCAGAATGACTAATGATCACGTACTCTGCCATTTGCCAGACTCTCTCTTTGCCCGCAGCAACGTCCAAAATTAGCTCACGTGCACGTGAACGCGCGTGCACGCCCTCATGCGCGCCTGCGCAGAAGAGCTGAGAGGAAGACGAGGGAAAAGGAGCAGCTCGTCCTGATGTTTAGTCTGAGTGATGTGTAATTATTGAAAGATGATAACATAGGAATAATTTAATTTTTAATCAAATAAACAAACAAACGTGATATTTGCAGCTCACTGGTTTGTTTTCCTGAGCAGCAGCGCCCTCTGCTGGATGAAAACATGAGCTGCTGCTTCAGTTCTCTGCAGAGCTCGTCCTGTCTGCTCCTGGTCTCAGCTGTACGCTTCCGTACAGGTGCTGCTGAATCCTCCATTAAATAAATAAATCAAACCAGTGGCTGCTTCAGACCAGTTCCTGGTTCACTGGTGAAACCTTTGGAGTGAGAAAAAAAAAGATCAAGTAGATTTTGTTGTTTGTTTTTATTTTTTTTGCCATAAAATGTGTGATTTTACCAAGTTTAGTCAAAGCCAGCAGCATGCTGGCTCAGCTGGTAGAGCTGCTGCCTCTCAGCAAGAAGGTTGCCAGTTCAAATCCCAGCCAGGGGCCTTTCTGGGTGGAGTTTGCATGTTCTTTCCGTGCATGCGTGGGTTTTCTCCCACAGACCAAAAACATGCATGTTAGACTGATTGGTAACTCTAAACTGTCTCCAGGTGTGAGTGAGACAGTGAATGGTTGTTTGTCTCTATGTGTCCCTGTGATGGACTGGAGACCTGTCCAGGATGTCTCCACTCTCACACTGTGACTGCTGGACATGGACACCAGTGACCCCCATGACCCGAAAAAGAAGAAGTGGGTGAAGATAATGGATGGATGGATGGATGGACAGTAAAACCCTCTCACACAGAAACCACTGGATGTAAACAGCTGTTTTATTAAGCGTTGCTGATGGTACACGATGAACCTAACACAGTTTTGATTTGGCACAATCCAGGAACATTCAACACAATCATCAAAAGTCTGAAAAGATCATCAGTAAAGTGTTTCCAGCTCAGGTTGGTTGAGTTTTTCTCATCATTTCTCATTAATTAACGTATTTTAGTGGATTATTTTTCTCTTCCTGAATGAGCTGACAGTTACAATCTGCGCCTGGTTACCTGAGTTTCTGTTCTCTTGTCAAACTGTGGTCGGGACAAACCTGCGTCATCGTAAAGTGACATCTTTTAGTTGCACGCGTATTTGCAACAAACCCTGATTAGACTCACGTTTCATGCAGATGTGGAACCAAGTCAAAGGCCTACGTTCAGCTCCAAACATCTGGATCTGTTTGTTCTTCACAGATAACCCTCAAAACTGTTTTTTTTTTTTTAATTTTTCCACAAATATCTGCACAATATGTCCCAGCTGATGTTTTTATACAGAGTGTCTCATGGTTCACAGTGTGAGTAAAGATAAAGTCCAGTTTTATGGCTGGATGGAGGAATCTGTTCTGTATCGACTGGTGATATGTTCGTGTTTATTCATGATAAATCACAGATCCCTTTACTCTGGATCAGATTATCTGCAACAAATAAACAAGAGAAGCACAAATAATCCCTCAACGCGTCCCTCGATGTGAGGGTTGGTTCACCTGAGATGAACCGGGCTCCATCAGTGTTTTCAGAGTGAAGAAGACTTTCCCTGCGAGCTTCAGAGGCAGCGAGAGGCCGGAGGACACACGCCATCCTTCAAACGCTGCACGCATCACAGCAGGGCTGGGAGACACTCGTTTCCAGAGGTGCCAGATCAAGGCGTTTAACGAGGGTCCGCACAGGGAACTGGAAAATAACTTCATCTTTAAAGCGTCTGTGACATGATTTTGTAATAAAATTGCCCAACATAAATATCTTGTATCATTCAGCTATGTTCGTTTTTGCAAACAAACTTATAAATATATTTAATTTTGATTTTAAAGTGATTTTAAAGCTGCACTATGTAACTTTGTAGTGCAGTCTGTAACTTTTCAAACAATATATTTTTAACATATTTCTTCACTCTGTCACTATCTACTGACAGACTGATGTTAGACAAAGTAATCTCTGAAAAAAAAACTATAGTCCACTTGCTTCTCTATCAGCATTTATAGCATTCACCCTTTGCACCACTCCCCTCGGGACGGAGGTTGAGGAGCATCAAATGTAGAACCACTAGACTGAGGAACAGCTTCTACCCTGAGGCTGTCAGACTCATGAATAAATAAATAATAAGAATAAACACTGCAAAATGTCACATCATGTTGATACTGATCTGTTTCTTGTTGCTGCGTTCATCTGTGACCATCTGCTCATAATGACTCATGTTCGTGCTGCTGTTTATAATGATGTTTTTCTACTACATTAGGGCTTAGTGTATTACTAGCTGATGTCTCTCTTAGTTAATCCTAGATGTTATTATTGTTTTTCTCTTGCATTTGTTGTTGGATGTAACTGGGACCCTGTGTACATAATCTCGTTTTCAACACATGTACTACATGCGGTGCAAATGACAATAAATTCTCTCTGTCTCTATCAGCATTTATAAAAACACTAAAAACACAGAGTGACCCGCCGTTAACCAGCCAATAAAAACAGAGTTTGTAACCAGCCAATAAAAACAGAGTTTGTAACCAGCCAATAAAAACAGAGTTTGTAACCAGCCAATAAAAACAGAGCTTGAATTTGAATCAGCCAATAAAAACCGAGCTTGAATTTGAATTTCAGCAGAGCAAGGAGGAGCAGAGCCATATATGGCTCTGAGGGGGAGGGACCAGAATGCTTTGCCTGTTGAAAATTTTTCTAAGTGCTGCGCTCTACAGAAAGTTACACATAGCACCTGTGCCGTGTTTATTCACGGGAAATCCGATTACACACGAATGCAACATCTGTGACATAGTATCGGGCAGAGGGCTCTGGTATGCTTTTACATATTAATGGCGGACAATTTAAAACCAGACGAATTTATCAATCTAAGTGAAGATTTGAGCTATTTTTCTTCAGTTTGGGAAGCAGAAAGTTAGATGAACAAGAAACAGCAGGTTGTAATTTAGGTCTGCACACATATTTATTTGAGTCTCAACCTTTTCAGGAAGCGATGGGGCTCTGAGGGGGGGCAGCTTTATTTATTCCATACTTAAAGTATTTCATCTTTTGGGAAAGTGAAGAGGCTCACTTGTTCACTGGTGATATTAGAACACCCAAATGCGACACAACGTAACGGCATTTTTCAAGTAAAAAAAAAAAAGGCTATCTCCAGACAGACGCAGACTGCCTAATACTATGTCACAGATGTTGCAATCGCGTGTAATCGGATTTCCCGTGAATAAACACGGCGAAAACTTTAAAATCACTTTTAAATGGTGTAGTGGCAGGGCTTTTGACTTGGGACCCGAAGGACGCGGGTTCGCGTCCCGGCCACTACACACCTTGGGGTGTCTATGAGTGCACATCTAATTCTCCAGCTCCCCGGGCGCTTTCTGGCTGCTCACTGCACCACCTGGTGGTGGTTGGGTTAAATGCAGAGACGAATTTCGTCTGTGTATGGGAAACATACGCAGATGACAGGAAAAGACATTATTATTATTATTAAATCAAAATGAAATTGATTTATCATTTTGTTTGCAAAAACAAACATAGCTGAATGATACAAGATATTTATGTTGGGCAATTTTATTACAAAATCATATCAGTGACGCTTTAAGACAGTCTTTTTGTTGTTGTAGCATAGTTAGCATGCTTTATAAAAAATATGTCTCCCCCCCCCCCAGTACTCTTTAGGAATATAAGATATGATTTCTGTAAAGTGGCTCTTGTGACAATATTTTTTGTTAGCTTAATATCAAAAGAGACTGTCCAAGTCCACATCTGTATTAGACTGTACCATGGGAGCGTGTTTATCTCAGAGCGGGGTGTTACCCTGGCAGAACTCAAACAGAAAGCCAGGAGTCAGGCCTGCTCCAAACAAACACAAGATGCAGCGAGTCCAGATGTGAACAGCATGGATCTGTTGTTGCAGCTTTACATTGAGCCACGTGGCACGAGCAGCTGTTCCCTCCACGTCATGACATGGTGCACGTCTCGTGAACACAGCGACGTCACTCTGACCAGGTCAAAGCATCAAAACACAACAGCACACAACAGGAACGTCACACACTGACGTCTGAAGGACGTCTAAAGACCTTTAGATCAAAGAAGACGAGCCCATGGTTTGTCGAGGCCAAATTAGAAATAAAGACACGTGACAAAAATATACAACACCTGACAACATCGAATCGCCTCGCATGAACTTTTTTTACTCATCAATAAAAGTTTACAAACACTTGACAGGAAGCTCCTACGTGCACACGAGCTTAAACTTCACCTTTAAATCTTTTTCCTCTTTCATGACCCGCTGTCAAACAGTGAAAGGCAGGCAATGCAGGTTTTGCTCGTCTGTCTGTTAGCAAAATTTCTCATGAACCAGTGGATGGATTTTTATGAAGCTGCTACAAACTTCAAATATTCAAATGTATTTTGTTAAAAGATCAAGTTGTTATAATCTTAAGGGGACAGATATGTTTGTGAAACCTCAGTTTAGAACTATAGTTTAAAGGGAAGGTCTACCATAATTCAGGGAGTTGGGCTATGGAATGACTTGGAAACAGATGTTAAAGAAGCTAAATCAGTGGGTGTATTTAAGAAAATGGTTAAGGTTAAATTGTTAAAAACATATATATAAATGGAATTTAATGAGTAATTGTATGAGATAAAGGAAGTTAAATAAGTCGTTCATTTTGTTTTGGTATTTAAAGAAATTGGTTGTTTGAATTGTTTATTAGAGAATAAGGGGCAGATATAATAAGATTATTTTCTTCATACGGTGTATGAATGTCTGTATGAATGGGTGGATGGTTGGTATTGTAAAGCGCTTTGGGGCTCCTCACAGGGGGCTGGAAAGCGCTATATAAATAAGCTCCATTTACCATTTACCATTCAACTGCTGCCTTTCATTTTATATATATATTTTTTGTTATTGTATATATGTAAATTGTTTCGTATTTTATTATTATAAAATGAATGAATAAATAAACTAAATAAATAAATAAATAAAAAAAAACCACCAAACTACAGGTACTCCCCGACTTACGAGCGCTCTTACTTACGAGGTTCCGGACTTACGAGCTGGCGAACGAGCAGTAAATGTGTAAAGAACATACAAAAAATACAGCACTTTTATGTGTTTTTAGATGAAAGTGTGTTAGCTAACCGTTTGGAAACAAGTTTCTGAGCATGTTTATGAACTAGTATGAACATTTGTGATGAAAAACGAGTGTTCGTAGTAGCGCTAGCATAAATTTTCCGACTTACGACCGAAAATCCGGACTTACGAGAACACGTGTTTCGTGTTCCGACGTACGAGATTTTGTCTTACGAGATAGTCGTAGGAACGGAACTCGCTCGTAAGTCGGGGACTACCTGTAATCATTAGGTGAAATTACACAACTGGATGACTTTTAGAGTCGACCCAAATCAAGATGGCCGCCACGGCTAATCAAACACAAATAATTATTATAATTTTGTCAATTTTATTGGCATTGCGATGAAATTTGGTGTAGTAGTATCTGAGAGTCATCCACAACAGCTACTATGAGTGCTAAAAGTTCACGCCATCATGTGATGTCACACTTCCTTTCCAAGGTGTGACAAACGGCTTCGGCTCTCTGACTTTAGATTAAACTCTGAAACAAAAAGACGGCGGAGATGATGTAACCCTGCTTGAATATCGTATAAAAGCATCATTATTTATATAACTGTTCCTTTTCTCGCTCGTTTATTCACATTAACAGACATATTGGCAAAGATGAACTTGTGCATGCTACATTGACAACACTTCCTCTTTCTCCGACATCGTCTGCTGCAAAACGTGTGAAGCTGCAGAAAAAAACCTGCTGATCCTCTTTTAAAAAAAACAATTTGTTCTTTTTAACTTACTGAACTCTAATATGTTCATTACTGACCAGTTCTGATGCATCGTGGTAAAAAAAAAAAAAAGTAAAAATATTACAATTTCAACTGGAATTAAAGAGATATTTTAAACTATTTGTGTAAAATATGTATTTTTATCACTGATTTATCTTCTTTAACTGATACACTTAAACCCTTAAAATGAAATCTATAAACTCATTTAATTTGGCACCTCTTTACCCATCACTTGCATTGTGTTATTATGGGATAGCTCCTGCTTACATGAATCAGTCACTTATATTCTGTCATCCTTCATGAATCAGATGAATGATTTGAACGCCTTTAAAGCGATAACATCTGTAAATATAGTTTTATAAAGGTCACCACGTCTTGACTTTAAGACGTGCTGGTTTCATGCAGGCAGTGCTCCTCACCGTCAGGACTGATCTTGCAGGCTGCTCTCCTGTGGAAGTTCATCACAGAAGAAGTTATCAAAGCCTCACCAGGCGAGAAGTTTGTGATTTGTTTTGTTCTCCAGTCTTGGTCTCGTCCTCCTCGTCCTCTGCAGCTGAACCATCAGTTTGTTCAGTACCGTGTAGTGTTGAGCTTATGGAGTCCTCCTCCTGCTCCTCCTGCTGCTGGAGCGGCGAAGCTGTAAGCTGCGTACGCCACAGTGGAGCCGATCATCAAACCCGTCATGTAAGAGACCGTCATCGTGTTCCCTGCACAGAGGAGCAGCAGGAAGTTATGTCGAGACAACAGAAAGCTCCTCATCAGGGGTGAGGAACGACTCTGAAGATTCAGCTCCTGGGAGAGAACTGTAACACCAGTTTTATTTTATAGGCTTTTGAAGTGGGGCTTCGTGGAAAAGTTATGAATAATTAATATCTTACCTGCTGTGGATAGCTCTTTTACGGAAGCGTAGTGCTGCCACCTGGTGAAAAACTTTTTTTGGGGGGCTTATGTAGTAATAACGTTATACGTTTCACATTATTACGTGATACGTATCACGTTATTACGTGATAAGTATAGATGTAGCATGCATAGCCAGTATTTCGGGAGAGGCGGTTCCTTTAAATATAAAGTAGACCGGAAAATTTGCAACCTGCTCTGTGGCACAACTGTTAGCGCATTGGCTTTGAATACAAATTTTGTCCGGGGGACCCTGGTTCGATCCTGACCTGGGTCAACTTTTTTACGTTTGTTTTTTATTTGATAAATCCAATTTCATTTTCAGAATTGGACATTGTGGATTTATTGCAGAAAGAATCAGGACCGTTTTTTATTTTATTTATCAAATAAAAAACAAACGTAAAAAAAGTTGACCCAGGTCAGGATCGAACCAGGGTCCCGCGGACAAAACTTGGATTTTCTAAAGCCGATGCGCTAACAGTTGTGCCACAGAGCAGGATGTAAATTTTCAGGTCTACTTTTTATTTAAAGGAACCACACCTCACAAAACAGCGGAATATACTTCTGTTGGAAAGAGAAGGTGGAGACGCCGCTAATGGCGAACCGGTTAACACCATAGACTTAATATGCCTGTGGTTAACAGAAACTCCTTTTTTATTTTATTTATCAAATAAAAAACAAGCGTAAAGAAAGCTGACCCAGGTCAGGATCGAACCAGGGTCACCGGACAAAATTTGGATTCAAAGCCAATGCGCTAACAGTTGTGCCACAGAGCAAGTTGCAAATTTTCCGGTCTACTTTATATTTAAAGGAACCGCCTCTCCTGAAATACTGGCTATGCATAATAATAATGAATTTAATTTATAACGCACTTTTCATTAATGAAAATCTCAAAGTGCTATAAAGTGCAACAGAATTATGCATGCTACATCTATACTTATCTGGAAAAGAGGTGCCATTACTTATCACGTAATAACGTGATACGTATCACGTAATAACGTGATATTATCACATAATACGTGATACGTATCACGTAATAACGTGATACGTATCACGTTATTACTACATAAGCCCCCAAAATAATTTTCACCAGGTGGCAGCACTACGCTTCCGTACTCTTTGATCAACCTCAGTTTGGAGAAATAAAGTTGAACTCTGACTACATCAAAGCTAACAGCAGGTCTGAGCAAGTCGAGACTAAAACTAATTTGACCTTAAACACGTTCCAGTTTGATGATGGGTCACAACCTTTCCACAAACCCCACCTGAAAACAGCCGGACTACCTCTTTAAAGCATGTGTTTACAGAGATGTAACAACTTCAGCTGATGAGAAGCTCCATCTGGTGCGAAGGCAAATAAAGAAAAGATAAAACACATTGATTCTCGCAACACATCTTTAATTTAATTTCTTTTTAATTATTTTAATTGTTTAAATCAGTTTTAAACAAAATGAAATAATAAGGCTGAGCCACTGGATAACTATCAACCATCAACCATTGTTTTTCATCCATCCATTATCTTTTACCAGCTTCTTCCTTTTCGGGTCACTGGTGCCACTGGTGCCTATTTCAAATCAATCAGGTCCAGTCCACCTCATGAAGTTTTGAATTATCCCTTTAAAGCATTTGTTTACAAATACAGGTAGTCCTCGACTTACGAATGAGTTCGGGACCTACGGGCCGTTCGCAAGTCAAAAATAACGTAAGTCGGATCACATACAAAAATAATAATAATTATAAATAAATAAATAAATGTACAGTACTGTACAGTCACCAAGCACTTAGCCTATCCCAACACAGTTTTTTAAAGATGAAGGAGTGAGTTGAATTGTCTCCCTTTCACAAGGGAGCTAGCTCCCTTTATGTGAATGGAGCCTGCAGGGAGGAGGGAGACAATTCAACTCACTCCATCTTTAAAAACTGTGTTAGGATAGGCTAAGTCAGTGGTTCTTAACCTTTTTTGAGGTACCGAACCCACCAGTTTCATATGCCCACTCACTGAACCCTTCTTTGGTAATAAATAAAATATGATTTTTTTTCTCCAAATTCCAAATTCAATTTACTGGTGCACAAAATGAGCCGTGCATCAACATCACCTTGCTCAAAGAACAAAACCAACACAGTGCATGAACTCACAACAAATTACAGTATTACTTTATTCTGTCCCCATAAGAGTTTCATCCCCAAAAAATATTTTTGTACAATTTTTCTAATTAAAAATAAAATAGGATTTATTTGAAGAATTTAACTTTTTTTTTTTTTTTTTTTTGTCGTTTTGAATACACAAAATAATTTTGGGGGGCCAGAGTAAAGCATTGCTCAAATTACATACCTGCAAATCAGTGTGACTTCTGCTGTTGTTTCTGGGAGACCAGTTGGGATATGCGTGGCTTCACCTTGGCAAGTGCTACTCTCATGTCATCTTAACAGCAAAGTCTGTTCCTTTTCTTTGTTTTTATGTCCAGCATCCTCGAAAAGGATTGCTCGCAAAGATATGTTGTGACAAATGGTATAAAATATTCCAGGGCTTTTTTTTAACCTTTGTGGCAGAGGCTCCGACGAAACCCTGAGACCGACTCATCGAACCCTGGGGTTCGATCGAACCCAGGTTAAGAACCACTGGGCTAAGTGCTTGGTGACTGTACAGTACTGTACATTTATTTTAAAAAATTTTTTAAATGAGATGAGTGACTTAAGTCCAAATCGTCGTAAGTCGAGGACTACCTGTACAGTATGTTATATCTTCAGCTGATGAAAAGCTCCCTTTTGTGTCTAAACTGAAGACAAAAAAAATTAGATAAATATCAACAATTTATTTTTATATTTCAGTTTCACTTTATTGTAACTTGCTTAATTTTTTTCTTTAATAATTGTTATTTTTAAATTCTTATTTCAAGTCATTTTTTCCTCGTGTCCAATCCACCCTAGTTTGTCGAGAAGTTTCTTTCAGGTGCCTGACAGCCGGCCCAAACTAAAACACCACATTTTAGAGCTTTACTTGCATCGTAATTTATATACAGTATTTATTCAAATTGGCATCAATATTTTGGTAAAATTTGTTTTATAATAAAAAATATTGGCCTTTCCCTCTTCAGGAGTCTCCACAGCGAGTCATCCTCCTCCATCTCTGTCCTCTGCATCCTCTGTCCTCACTCCAACTACCTCCATGTCCTCTCTAACTGCATCCATATATCTCTCTTTGTCTTTTTCCTGGCAGCTGCATTTCTAACATCCTTCTACCAATATACCCACTGTCCCTCCTCTGGACATGTCCAAACCATCTCAGTCTGGCCTCCCTAACTTTATCTCCCAGTTGTTTAACATGTGCTGTACCTCTGATGATCTCATTCCTGATCTTATCCATCCTTGTCACTCCTAAGGAGAACCTCAGCATCTTCATTTCTGCTACTTCCAGTTCTTTCTCCTGTCTTTTTGTCCATGTCTCTGTCTCCAGACCATACAACATAGCTGGTCTCACCACTGTCTTGTAAACTTTTCCTTTGACCTTTGCTGACACTCTTTTGTCACAAATCACTCCTGAAACTTTTCTCCATCCTGCCTGGACTCTCTTCTTCACCTCTTTACCACATTACCCTGACACATGCTCAATAATCCAGGTAGAAAAATCTAACAAAGTTCAGTCTGGTCCTCTGGACAGATTAAAATATGTATATATTTTTAAAAACTTGTTGAAACGTTTCATCTTTTATCCAAAAATCTTCTTCAGTCTGAAGACCTGTAATAAACTCAGTCTTCTGCTCACACAGTCTCATGTTCGTGCTGCTGTTCGGCGTATTGTGTTTATTGTTTTTATGCTGCTAGTGCTGAGTGTATATGTAGTTGATGTTTTTCTTCGTTCATATCTTAGATGTTATTACTGTTTTTCTTTTACATTTTATTGTTGGATGTAACTGGGACCCTGTGTGCATTCCACCACATGTACCACATGAGGTGGAATGACATTAAAGAATCTCTGCCTCTCTTATAAGCAGCACCTTCTCACAGTGGATCAACCAGTCTGCTGGCGACAGACATTATCAGCTGCTCACATGATCAAGGAGGACCATCAGCCTAACAACTGATCATTAGTGCTCTGATGGAAAGAGGGGGACAGTTGAACCCAGAGGCCTCCACCTCCGTTTAATGATGGACGGTTTCTTTTCACAAAGATGGACTCCTTTACTCCTCTCTCAAACCATTGTTCCTCTCTATCAAGGATGTGAACATCTTCATCCCTGAAAGAGTGACTGTAACTTTCCCAGCGGTCTTTTGGAATAAAGACAAAATGTTTCAACATCCATCCAGAGGACCTGACTTAACTTTGTTAGATCTTTATCACATTCCCAGTTTTCTTGGACAGTGGACCCCCAAGTACTTGAAATATCTTTGTGACTTCTGCTCCTTGTAGCCTCATTGTTCCACCCGTCTCCCTCTCCTGCTACCTGCGTACTCCTTCCTCCACTCTTATAGGTCACTCTATGTTCCTCCCTCTTTGGAAATAGGTATTGACTATAGCCATTTCCATTCTCTTGGCAAAATCCACCACCATCTGTCCTTCCTGGTTTCTTTCCTTGACACCAAACCTACCCATCACTTCCTCATCCCCTCTGTTTCCTTCACCAACATGTCCATTCAGGTCTGCTCCAATCACCACTCTTTCCTCCCTGGGAATACTCTCTATCACTTCATCCAAATCTTTCCAAAATGTATCTTTCTCCTCCCCATCACATCCAACCTGTGGAGCATAACCACTGACTATGTTTAGCATCAGACCTTCTACCTTCAGACACATCACCCTATCTGACACTCTCTTCACCTCTACTACATTCTTTGCCAACTCCTCCTTCAGGACCACCCCTACTCCATTTCTCTTTCTATCCACACCATGGTAAAACAGTTTGAACCCTGCTCCAATGCTGCGAGCCTTGCTGCCCTTCCACTTGGTCTCTTGGACACATAAAACATCTACCTTCCTTCTCTGCATCATGTCAGCCAGCTCTCTACCTTTGCCTGTCATTGTCCCCACATTTAGAGTTGCAACCCTCAGTCCTACATTCTTCACTTTCCTCCTCTCCCTCTGTCTCCTGACACGTTTCCCTCCTCGGGTCTTCGACTAACAGTAGTACAATTTCCACCGGCACCCTGTTTGTCAACAGCATCGGTGGCAGTAGTTGTTAACCCGGGCCTCGACTGATCCGGTATGGTTTCACTTTGATGAACTCGCATTATGGTTTTGGCAAAAGTGTTTTACGTCAGATGCGCTTCCTGACACAACCCTCATTATTTACCCGGGCTTGGGACTGGAACATGAGATACACTGGCTTGTGCTCCCTTTCTCCTCTTATAAGTGATAATAATTATAATAATAATGATAATCATAACAACAACAATATGCATAAATAAGAAGCTGCTTTAGTCACAATTTGGAAATGAGGAGTAGTCTCAGAAGGATCAACCCTCATAAAGCAACTGGACCAGACAACATCCCCGGGAAAGTTCTGAAGGAATGTGCGGACCAGCTCTGTGAGGTGCTGGCTGACATCTTCAACACCTCACTTGCTCTGGAGTCAGTTCCCACCTGCCTGAAGACCACCACCATCATCCCAGTCCCAAAAAGCTCCACAGTGACTGGTCTGAATGACTATCGGCCGGTGGCCCTCACCCCGATAGTTGCAAAATGCTTCGAAAAACTGGTCATGACCCACATCAAAACAACCGTCAACATCAACGAGGACCCTCATCAGTATGCTTACCGTGAGAACCGATCAACAGAGGACGCCATCTCGTCTGTGGTCCACACTGCTCTCACCCACCTGGATCAGAAAGACTCCTACGTCCGTCTGCTCTTTGTGGACTTCACATCTGCCTTCAACACCATGATCCCCCAAACTCTGATGGACAAACTATCCACACTTGGACTAAGCCCCTCCGTTTGTAACTGGGTACTAGACTTTTTAACAAACAGACCACAGTCAGTGAGGATCCACAACTTCTCCTCCTCCACCATTGCCCTCAGCACTGGCTCTCCTCAAGGATGTGTGTTGAGCCCCCTTCTGTTCACTCTGCTCACATATGATTGTGCAGCTACCCATCCAGGTTGTCATATTGTAAAGTTTGCAGATGATACAGCGGTGGTGGGATGCATCACAAACAATGATGAGTCCAGCTACAGGCAGGAGGTGGAACACCTGGAGAGCTGGTGCAAAGAGAATAACCTTCACATGAATGTGAAGAAGACAAAGGAGATGATTGTGGACTTCAGAAGGAACAAACAAACACACACCCCACTGAACATAGGTGGATCAGTGGTGGAAGTGGTCTCCAGCTACAAGTACTTGGGTGTACACTTGAATGATAACCTCAGCTGGAGCAACAACACCACCAGCCTGATCAAGAAAGGTCATCAGAGACTCTACTTCCTCAGACGGCTGAGACGAGCTGGTCTGAGCAGCTCAGTCCTCACCTCCTTCTACAGGTGTGCAGTGGAGAGCATCCTGTGCTCCAGCATCAACGTGTGGCATGGAGGCTGCACAGTTGCAGAAAGAAAAGCTCTGCAGAGAGTGATGAAGGCTGCACAGAAGATGTTGGAGTCAGTCTCCCCACCATCACAGACATTTACACTTCGAGATGCAGGAAAAGAGCCACCTGCATCATGAAAGACACCCAGCACACACACTAGCCCCTTTCATAAATCAAACCCGCGCTATTCCCGCACAGACCAGTCCGGATTTAACCCTCCCCAGGTCATTCATAAGACAACAGTTGAAGGCGGGCATGTCCCGCTCAAAGAAACGTGTTCATATGATCAGCTGCAGCGCGGCTTCAAAGAGGCGTGGAGCTGAGCAGAACTGAACCGCAACGTATTTTTTGTGGGACAGATGTGTACAAGTTGTCGTGTCGTGTTATTTTAAATATTTCCTCAGTAATAAATAAATGGGACAGCTGGCTGCGCGCGCACACACACACACACACTCAGCGCGCTGCGCCGCTGCTAGAGGGGGAAAAACAGCGAAACTAGCTTACAGTCGTGTCGTGTTATTTTAAATATTTCCTCAGTAATAAATAAATGGGACAGCTGGCTGCGCGCGCGCACACACACACACACACACACACTCAGCGCTGCGCCGCTGCTAGAGGGGGAAAAACAGCGAAACTAGCTTACAGTCGTGTCGTGTTATTTTAAATATTTCCTCAGCAATAAATAAATGCGCGCGCACACACACACACACACAAACGTGTTCACGAGACCCCAAATAGAACCTATTCAAACTCACACGCACACACACTCAGCGCGATGCGCCGCTGTTAGAGGGGAAAAAACAGCTAAACTAGTTTATACAGTGGTTTCGTGTCATTTTTAATATAAATCTGCCTGTTGACTGCGGTCGCACACTGATGTCATCTGTATTCTGAGCGCGGATCGTGCGTCTTGCATTCAGAAGTGGGTCTGTGCGGCTCAGATCCGGGGCTGATACTATCAACCGTGGCGGGTCAAAGGGGGATCAAAGGCCAAACCGCGTTTGCATGTTTTCTGAATGCTCGTACTCTTTGCCCCACTCCCCTCAGGACGGAGGTTGAGGAGCATCAAATGTAGAACCACTAGACTGAGGAACAGCTTCTACCCTGAGGCTGTTAGACTCATGAATAAATAAATAATAAGAATAATCACTGTGAAATATCACATCATGCTGATGCTGATCTGTTTTCTTGTTGCTGTGTTCATCTGTGACCATCTGCTCATACAGACTCATGTTCGTGCTGCTGTTTGTAATGATGTTTTTCTATTACTCTAGGGCTTAGTGTATTTCTAGTTGGATGTTTTTCTTAGTTCAT
>JBBPBX010026700.1:14226-26167 GCA_038048925.1 Garcialebias charrua | reverse complement strand
AAAACTGCAGATGAGCTGTAACAGAAGGTGTTCACTTTCTGTCAGTGCGTTAGTTCAGGAGATTGAACTATGTGACTGGGGTTGATGTCTAAAGCAGTGCAGCAGTTCTCTTGTTTGCTTCAAAGTGTCCAAACTGTTCAAATATGTGCACCATCATACAAAGTAGCACTGCTGACACTTGCAGGCAAAACCCGCTCAAGAAAATATTGAGGAACCTGATTAGGAGGTCACATCTAATCTTCTCTGATCCCATTCCAAAGATGCTTTACAATGAGTCAAGTCTACGAAGGCCAAAAACCACAAGATCTGAAGGATCTGCTGCCAAAGTGTCGGTGAGACACGACACCTCCAGGTCCCAGCAGGGAGGTCCAGGTCCTGACAAGTCACAGCTGTTCAGAAACCTGAATGAAGCAGGTGGTTTTAATGTTTTGGCTGATCGGTTCATCTGTTCACTGAACAGCTGCATCTGAGGATGCTGAGGGGTAAACACATGAACACATTTTGAGATATGAAGTGAGGTGACTGAACTTTTCCGGTCAGTGTTTGCTAATTAGCTAAACTCTCCATGAATCTCTGCAACACGACGGTTTTATTAAAGTTTTTAAGTGCTTGGAGTGAAAAATGTTACATAACCTTAGTTTGATCTAAGTCTAATTGAAATACTTTCCTAAAAATGCCTCTTTTTACTGTTCATTTGTAATGTTTCCACACCTTTTTTTTTCTAGTCATGCAATGTTTAGGGTCAAAACTCAGTTTTCTGGGTTGGTGCTTTTATTTGACTGTTTTCACGTGTTTTCTTCTTTTGCATTCTGATTGCCCCCAGACTAGAGCTTTACAAAGTTAGAATTTATAACTTCAAAATAAAAACAGGCTTGACCAAGGCTTGTCAGAGCATCCTAATTTTTTATTTTTTTTAATGACTAGGCAGGCCCAGAAGGTGCATTTCGGTTAATTATCCTAAAACACCTCTAGCGTCAATGTGAGCAGCAGGTTGTAAAGATTATCTGTCCCTATGTAGCGGTATTTATCTATCAATTTTAATTATGAAAACTATGATTTCAGTAAAATTACATTAGATTTTAACTTGTGTGCATAGTTATCAAAGTGAATAATAGATGGTCAATGAAAGGTAAAAAAAAATGTTTTAGATTGTTCAAAAAAAGCATTTACCGTATGTTTACAACCCTGATAATAGAAACCATCCTAAATCTGACCACTAACCAGGTCTGTAGCAGGCTTTGTAACACCAACTTAAAGATCTGTTAAAGGGATCGTTCAGATTAAAGAGGGTTCTATGGAAAAGTTATGAACAAGTATTATCTTACATGTTGTTGATAGAAAAACAAATACATTTTGACTGAACTGATGAGCTAACGGCTAGTCTGATCAGGGTTAACACCAAAGTGGATCTTACAGCAACTTTAGTCTTGACAGCTAGTGTCATAGTCGTTAATTCTATTTTAGAACATTTAGTTGTTTTGCATTATACAAGTATTCTATTTAAAATATCAAGATATTCTAGCTGTAACTTCACCAGAAGTGCTGTGGCTAGCTGCTGCCGTTGCTATCTGAGTTTGTAAATAATCAGCAAAATCTGTATATAAATATCAGTAACTCGTCCAATTATGCTTTATCCCAAGCTGAGGTCATTCACTGAATTGTATACAACAGGTAAGGTATTGATTAAAGATTCGGATGAAGAAAAACTGAAAGTTATCCACCACAACTCATGTTCCCTGAAGGAAGGGAACGAGGTGCAACACTATTGCTATGGGAAATTGTGCCCTCGCACGGTTACCTGAAGGAATATAATCACGCCTTTACGGCAGGGGTGGTCAGCGTCACCCCAGAGGCCCCGCCCTCTGGGTACTTAGACGCGGACGCCCATCCAAACGGTCTCCAAGTGCACTTCACCGAGCTTCAGCATTGAAAAGGGCCAACTGTGTTGCACCTCGTTCCCTTCCTTCAGGGAACATGAGTTATGGTGCATAACTTTCAGTTCCCTTATCAGTCAGTCACTCGGTGCAACACTATTGCTATGGGAACGTAATTCAATCACGCCCTTGAAATGCTCAGTAAAATGCATGCTTGTGAGAACTTCAGCCTTATACATCAGGTGTTTTGGCTGTTCCCTACTCTGGGTTAGAGAGTACAGCCTGAGTGACGTCACATGCAGTGACATCCAAACTATAATGCTTTGCAAACATGTTAGTTGAACTCCAGTTTGCAACAGCACAGATGTTTGCAACTGGTACGCCCTTAAAAAAGGTACCACGAGGCCGCTAGGCCTCGAGTGGAATGGGCGTGTACCCCAGAGGGCACCTGTTGACCTTTGTTGCTGTAGCCCTCCCTAAGGCCTCGGTCACCTAGTGTGAGAGGTGCTGCTTTGAAGGATTGGCAAAACATACAAACAGCTGGTTTGATTTTCTCCAACTGACAGTACTTTCAATGTAAGCACTTAGGGCCCTAACAGGGCAGAGTGCATTCCACCTCCTTTGTCCTTCAGAGAGGACAGGGTAGGGAGGAAACGTTGAGAGACCAAAATCCAGACTTCTGGGATATAGTTGGAACCTTTGGCACGTATGCAGGGTTTGGACGCAGGGTGACCTTTGACCCGTCAGGGGTAAACCTAGTACACATTGGGTGTACAAAGAAAACGTGGAGGTCACCCACATGTTTAGCTGAGCAAAGAGCTAAGAGCAAGGCAGTTTTATAAGATAACAAATCTATCTTAATGCTGCTAATAGGCTCAAATGGAGGCTCACAAAGAGCATCCAGGACTAACTGTAGGTCCCAATCAGGGGCCAAAGTCCTGCTGGGGGTCTTTTCCTCAGTACGCCCTTCATGAAACGTATCATGAGAGGGTGAGCACCGGGTGTTTTACCCCTCCAGCCTTCGTGGCATGCCGAGATGGCTGACAAAAACACCTTAATGGTGGAAAATGAGCGGCCTTTCTCCAGCAGGTCCTGTAAAAAGGTGAGGAGTTGGACCAAGTCACAGGAATATAAAATACTATTCCTCTCCAGACACCAAGCCTCAAAAACATGCCATTTACGAGCGTAGAGAGTCTGAGTTGACTATGCTCTGGCTCCTTGTATTGTGTTTATGATGTTGCTGGGAAGGCCAGAGGCCATCAGCCTGTTCCTCTCAACGGCCAAGCTGAGAGCTGCCACAGTTCTGGACGTGGGTGAAAGAACTGCCCGTGTGCCTGTCAACAGGTCCCCATGGGGGGCAGCTGCCACGGTGTTCCTGACGACAGTGAGATTATCTCTTTATAGCCATGGTTTCTGTAGCCATCTGAGGGCTATTGATATCAGGGAAAGAGCTCCCCTGCATACACAGTGTTTTTATGTTTTTCGTGTTGTACTTCATTGTCTGTGGTGCCTGTTGCTTGTTTGTTTGTTCAGCACTTTGGTGTGGACTTGTTCCTGTTTAAAGTGCTTTATAAATAAAATGGTATGGTATGGTATGGTACACGTTCCAATGTCACCTGAATCAGAGGGACAGGGGAAAACGCGTAACATAGCGCCCCTGCTGGCCAGCTGTGGACCAGGGCATCTGCTCCCAGTGGTGTGTCTGTTTCCTTCAGAGAGAAGCACAGAGCGCAGTGCGTGCTAGTTTTGCATTCGAACAGATCGACGGATGCCCGCCCGTATCGTGACCAGATCTGGTCCACGACCCATGGGTTCAGCCTCCATTCTGAAGCTAACAGCGGTCCTCTTGAGAGGGCGTCTGCCCCGTGGTTTGTCTCGCCCGGGACGTATGTCGCCCTCAGAGACAGTATTCTGGGGCCGCACCACGTGAGCAGATTGTGTGTCAGACCGAGGAGGGGTCGGGACCTTGTCCCTCTCTCCCTGCTGATATAGGACACTGACTTTACCAGGACATGCTGTCCTGCAATCAGCCCCCTTTTTCTTTAAAAAAGTGTTTCATTGACAGGCAAACAGCCTTCAATTCCAGGAAGTTGATGTGTAATCTTGCTTCACGTTGTTTCCAGAGGCCTTAGGCGTTCTGGTTTCTGCAGACTGCTCCCATCCTCCCTTTGAGTCGGTCAGACACTCTGAGCTGATCAGAATCCTCCTTGCACGCCTGAGGGGGGCAGGGCGTGTTTGTTTGTTTAGCCATATTTGCAGAGCACGCCTTTTAATAGTGGCTGGGGCATGCAGGGAATGGCTGCTGCCAGCCGGCCCAAAAATGTGCTGGCAGAGCTTGAGGGACCCCCTCTGGCCCAGTTGAAAACGTGTCAGACAGAGGCATATTGAAGAAATACGCTTCTCTGAAAGTCGTGCTCTGTATGACATGGTGTCGATCCGTACTCCAAAAAACACGGTAGTCTGGGATGGTTTCAGCTTGCTTTTCTGCAGGATACATTTGTTTGTTGATCCATATCTGCAAAGGGCGTATTCTTAATAGGGGCCCGGGGCACACAGACAATAGCTGCTGCCAACATGTCCGAGAGAGTCTGGCACAGCTTGAGAGGCACTCTCTGGCCTAGCTGGAACGTGCTAGGCAGAGGTGGGAGGGCTGAAACCCATGTCTCTGAGAGCCTTGCCCTGTACAGTGTGGAGTTGAGCTGTACTCCCAGAAATACGGTAATCTGGGATGTCTGCTGTGTCCAGGAATGGACAGATTGTCTAAATAATTCAGAACTCTGACCCTTTAATCCCTCAGCGGGGTCAAGCATTTTGTGAATGCCCAGGATGCGGTTTTCAGGTCAAAAGGTACTGCCAAAAAAACTCGGACGCGGAGCCCCTGAAGCCAGAGCGGAGATATTTTCTGTGGCAGGGCAGGATGTGAGTGTCAACATCCTGGGTTTGCATGTCTTTCTTCTTCTGTTCAGATCCCGGAGGTCTAAGATAGGCCTCAAGCCCTGTTCCCATTTTGGGACCAGGAAGTACAGTAGTCTGAGACTTTATTGTTGTGTGTGGACGGCAATTTCTCTTTATTACACAAGCGTCTGTGTTCTTGTGTGTTTAAACGTTCTGAACCAGCTAGTCTGTGCTCCTCTAACACAGGTACTGGTGGTAAAAGTTCGGCATTTTCTCTCCCTCTGTGAGTGAAAGCACCTGTAATGGTGCAGGGGCATCTCAGGGTCATGCAGGCCTCCGCTTTTTCTCTGCACCGCGGAGAAGTACTGGGGTGACCCGTGACTTCTGCACAGAGATGTGGCTTTTCTTTTCCTTTTGTTGGTGGCCCCCTGCAGCTCCTGCAGCTTTTCTGCCTGGTGGGCCTGCAGCATCGAGGCCACTCGTCCTTGTCCACCCCACCAGGGTCCCTCGGGCCCTGACATGGTTAATGTCTGAGAGTCATCCATAGCCTCATGGGTGGATAAGCTCTCAGCGTCACGATGTTCTCGTTGTGGGCATAGGAAAACTACCAGTTAGCGTAGCTGGACAGGTAAGCTGAAATTCCTCCTCCTGGACTGTGCTGGTCAGAGAGCCTCCTTGTTAGCCGGGGCTAAACGTGGAGGTACTCGTGAGCCCGCTAGCGGTGCTAAACGGGCCATCGAGCAGCGCAGCATCGGTAAATAAACTTAGTTATGCGATGAACTCTACCGTCGATTCGGCCACACAGGATAGCGAAACAGGCAAAACATGAGAAGGTTAGCTAGCAAGCTAGACCAAGCATTTTTGCATACCTCACGATGGAGTCCTTCGTTGTCCGCTCGTAGCCGCGCTAATCGTGTTAGCACCGCTGATCGTCCGCCCCGTGTTGTCATGGGTGCTCCCGGTTAGCCGTGCTAACCATGGGAGCTAGCCAGTTAGCAGCGGGGTTACTCGATTTCCACTCTCCTTTCTCCGGGGTCATCCGCGAGAAAAGCATTGAGTGTCTTCGAGTGTGGCATCCCTGAGCCAACCGGACAGGCCTCGTGGGTGTACGCTGCTGAAAGGGGGTAGCCAGATCCGCTGAAGCAGGTTTGGGAGCCGGAGCTCGCTGGCTTGCCGGAGTTCCTCGTCCGAAGAAGTCCTCTCGCTGAGCTGCTTGCGGCTGCTAGCTTGATAGCCTCGTTAGCTTAGCTTTGTTTGTGTTGTGCAGTTAGCGTCCGCTAACCGAGCGGCAGAACAGTAGAAAAGAAAAGGCACGGGAGCTGGGGCTCGCTGGCCTGCTGGTCTCCTTAGAATTTTGGGTTTTTGCTTTACCTTCTCAGGAGCCATGGCTAAGAAGAGTCGAGCTCGTTAGCAGTGCTAACGTTGTCCGGAGACGTCTCCCTCGTCGCGTCGCTTTCGCCAGCTAGCCTGCTACTCGTTAGCAAGGTAGCGGTGTGGGGCAGTTAGCGCCGTCGAGCGAAGCAACTACGAAAAGAGAAGCTTTGAGGTTAGGAGAAAAAACGCTGGACTAGCTCTCGCCAGCCCAGCAGTACGCAGGAAATTTCTCTGTACGCTCAGCGTAGGGAGCGAGCTCACCTCTAACGAGCGATGTGTTTACAGAGAAGTCCCACGAAGTTTCAGGTTTAAGCGAGGTGAAGGGCAAAAAGAGACCGTTTGGATGGGCGTCCGCGTCTAAGTACCCAGAGGGCAGGGCCTCTGGGGTGACGCCGACGCCCCCTGCCGTTAAGGCGTGATTATATTCCTTCAGGTAACCGCGCGGGGACGCAATTTCCCATAGCAATAGTGTTGCACCGAGTGACTGACTGACAAAGGAACGTTATTATATGAAATCATACATAGATGATAAAGTGAAATGTGCTGTTGTGCCTGCAGCCAAAGATCACACTGAGAACACACAGGATAAAAGCAAATTAACATACAAGCAGTAAAATGTGTTAAACATTGAATTTTGAAACAGTACAATGTGCAAATTTGCTGCGCTATGTGTATGTGTGTGTGTTTGTGTGTGTATGTGTTCACCATCAGGCAGCATAATCTCCAGCCTGATGGTATCAAGGTTAGGAGTGAGCATCTGGGGTGGTTGGGCTTTTTGAGGAGCTTCTCAACCTTCGACCTGCACCGTATATAGCAGATGTCCTGCAGGTCAGGGAAAGTTGTTCTGATGGCCCGCTCAACTGTGCAGACACCCCTTTCAACTTCTTTGAAGTCCTCTTTGGTGCATTTGCCCATCCAAGTGGTGATGCTTCCACTCAAGATGCTCTCGGTGGTGCAGGTGTAGAAGTTCTTGAGCTCTTTGAAGGTCTCTGTTAACATGGAGTTACCAGAACAGGTCCTGTGTAATGGTCACTCAAAGATAAGTGAAATGGTTTGTCCTCTCTACCTCTGCCCTGCTGATCCAGAGTGGATGAGTGTCGATCATTCTTTGGTTTTCTTCTGAAATCCACAATTAGCGGATGTTAATCTGGGGGGTATTTTCCCAGCAGCAGATCTTCAGGTGCGAGATCTCCCTCCAGTTGTTGTCCTTGTTGCTCTGGGAGATCAACCCCACAACAGCTGTGTCGACTCGTCAGCAAATTTAATGATGGTGTTACTGTCTGACGTGGACACACAGTCATAAGGATACAGCGAGAACAGCAGGGGGCTCAGCACACATCCTTGAGGAGAACCATTGTTGGGTCTCCTGTTTGTTAAACATTTGTTTCATTCAACCGTCAACCTGGTCTCATTACAGAACGATTGTGGCTTCCACCCACCCACACCATACAGGATTATTTAAAAGATTCCAGTCGTCTCTGCGCACAAACAATTTAACCGTTTGTGGATGAAACCGTTACAAAAGGAAGAAACTACATAAATATGTTTCTATGTTGTGCAACTCAGAGCCTGTGAACAATGATGCATGCTGGGTGTTTACGTTGGAGGCAGTACATTTTTCAGAAACAGTTCAGTGAAAAAACTAGAATTACTTCACTCGTTCACTAGTGTTGAATCCCTCCCTGCACACCTGCAAAAACAGCTCATGTTGAATTTTATGCACACCTGGAAGAGAGTCAAGAGAACATGAAAATGCTTTATGGCATATTCTAACAACAAAACTCTGGGCTTCTGACTAAGTAGAATATGCAATTATTATTATTATTTTACAACTAACAGATTTANTTTTGTCAGTTGACCTTAGGTCATGTGACCTGTGTTGGTCCGTCACTTGACCTCAGGTCATATGACCTGTGTCGGTCCCTCAGTTGACCTCATGTCATGTGACCTGTGTTGGTCCGTCAGTTGACTTCATGTTGTGTGACCTGTGCTGGTCCGTCACTTGACCTTAGGTCATGTGACCTGTGTTGGTCCGTCACTTGACCTCAGGTCATGTGACCTGTGTTGGTCCGTCAGTTCACCTCAGGTCATGTGACCTGTGTCAGTCCGTCACTTGACCTCAGGTCATGTGACCTGTGTCAGTCAGTCAGTTGACTTCATGTCGTGTGACCTGTGTCATTTTGTCAGTTGACCTCAGGTCATGTGACCTGTGTTGGTCCGTCACTTGACTTCATGTTGTGTGACCTGTGCTGGTCCGTCACTTGACCTCAGGTCATGTGACCTGTGTTGGTCCGTCACTTGACCTCAGGTCATGTGACCTGTGTTGGTCCGTCAGTTCACCTCAGGTCATGTGACCTGTGTCAGTCCGTCACTTGACCTCAGGTCATGTGACCTGTGTCGGTCAGTCAGTTGACCTCAGGTCATGTGACCTGTGTCGGTCCGTCAGTTGACCTCAGGTCAAGTGACCCGTGTTGGTCCGTCAGTTGACCTCATGTCGTGTGACCAGTGTCGGTCCGTCAGTTGACTTCATGTCATGTGACTTGTGTCGTTTTGTCAGTTGACCTCAGGTCATGTGACCTATGTTGGTCCGTCACTTGACCTCAGGTCATGTGACCTGTGTCGGTCCGTCACTTGATCTCATGTCATGTGACCTGTGTCGGTCTGTCAGTTGACTTCATGTCGTGTGACCTGTGTTGGTCTGTCACTTGACCTCAGGTCATGTGACCTGTGTTGGTCCGTCACTTGACCTCAGGTCATGTGACCTTTGTCGGTCCGTCAGTTGACCTCATGTCATGTGACCTGTGTCGGTCCGTCAGTTGACCTCATGTCGTGTGACCTATGTCGGTCCGTCAGTTGACTTCATGTCATGTGACCTGTGTCTGTCCGTCAGGTGACAGACAACAATAGGTCAAGCATGTTTTAGAACACAGCAATGGGCCACCTGCATGTGCCGGCACGCACCGTATATACAAGTGCCAAGGACAAGGAGAGAGACAGTACTTGTAAGCAAAATAATTTATTTGACAGAACATCAAAGTTACAGGATAGTCAGCACAGCAGAATGAGACAATTTTATGCATAAAACTGTTCTGGAGCAGACAAAGCTTTCCGTTCAGTGGATATCCCAAAATGTTCAACTGTGAGATAACTTCAGGGTCTGTTATGTGTGAATTCAGGTCAGGGCCTCTCTTCTGACTAAGGGGGGAAGTGCAAGCAGAGTCTTACTTACCTGGTGGAAACATTGGAATGCAGTTTGTGCAGTCTGGTGTGGTGGGGGTGTCTGAGTTGTGTGCACGCATATTTATAACAAAAGGCAGTTAATGGCCCACTAATGTGGACCCACTAATGGTTGGTTTGGACTAAGGGTCTTTTGACCCTCTTTCAGGACTTCTGGGGGGAGGTCGAAAATCCTGGGACTTCTAGTGTTAAACTACGGGAAAAATCTGTTTTAGGGTTTACGGAAATATCTGTAAAAAACGGAGAATGTACTGGCAGAAAATTACCAGGACATTTTCCGTTTTTTTATGGATTTTTTTTTACTGTGTGAGAGGGTGCTATTTATAAGACTGAGCTGAATACAGCAGCTCAGACTGAAGTCTTTCAGACGAAAGACGAAACGTTTCTACAATTTTTTTTGCTTTGTTTTGTTTTGTTTTTTGAATGTCCAGAGGACCAACTTAGCTTTTTTAGATTTTTCTACCTGGATTATTGAGCATGCATCAGGGTATTTTCTGTTCCTAGTTTAGCTTGATGAACGCCTTTAATTAATAACCTGTCTTGGCCACAGATTGTTCACTCAATAGTCAGTGAATAATTTAGACACTTTAAAAATTTTCAACCCTTTAATATGCACCACTTTGGATCATAAGTGTCCTTTCAGCAGATAACGGTTTGATACTTTTCCTCAGGTCTGAATACATAATGACCTCCCACACCGCTGGAAGTGAGTCCTTTAGATTTACAGCCCGCCTAAACGCTGACACTCCATCACTCTCTGATGTGAAATATTTAAACCTCTGGTCTCCAGCTGCAGTCATGTTTCTGTCCTCCAGTCGATGGAGGCTGTTCTGCTGTTGAGAGTGCAGCTTCTCTTATTACGTCTGTGTTTTATGCTGCATGGACATGCAAGAACTAATCACTTCAAATAACCTAATGTGGTCTTCAGTGAGTGCTAAAAGGCTTTTTACAGAACTCGCCTATCCAAACAATCATCCTTGCCATTCTCCCCCCCACATGACTTTCTTCACTTTTTCTTCAGCTGCAGGAATGTCCCTCGTAGTCAAGCTGTAGGCCTCACAGGCCCGTCTGCAGGGAGATGACGAGCTCAGAGGAGCGCAGCTCGGCCATGTCGCAGAAGATCTCCCTGTCTCGCAGCAACAGCAGCTCCTCGTCGAAGCTTGAAAGCAGACAGGTAACACTCAAGCTTCACGGATTGTTTCCCTCGGTGAGGAAGTAGCAAACTTTGGGTCTGGTCACTTTCCACATTCTCTTTCTGTAAATGCAGCCTGTAAATCGACAGGCTGCAGACTCGTTAACTTTTCATTACCCATAAAGCTTTTCCTTTTGGAAATGAAAGTAATTAAAAATCACTCGCGCACCACCCACAGCACAAACTGAGCAATAATTTACAAGAAAAGACAAAGGACTGACAAAGCATCTCCATCAGAAAACAACAACAGGAAAACAAATCTGTCATTTGTTGTGGTAGAAAGTTTCAATGTTGGAATGGGCTCAGACAGACAGAGCCCAAATGTGGGCAGCACGGTGGCACAGTTGGCAGAAGGGTGAGTAGGATGCTGGATCAAATCTTGGCTGGGGATCTTTCTGGTACTTTATGGCCACCAGTGACACCCCGCCGCGATCCAGATAGGAAGAAGCAGGTAAAGGTAATGGATGGATGGAGTGAAAACTTGGTGTGTTAGTAGCTGAGCATCATTCCCAACATATAATCTGAGCAGTGGTGGGATGTAACGAAGTACAAGTACTTTGTTACTGTACTTAAGTAAATTTCTCAAGTATCTCTACTTTACTTAAGTAGAGTTAAATGTGGGTATTTTCTACTTTTACTTCACTACATTTTACTTTAAATATCTGTACTTTCTACTTCAATACATTTCTATAATACGTGGCGTTACAAGCTACATACACGTGTTTTTTTGTTTTTGTTTTTTGTTTTGTTCTTTAGTTTGAAAGTAACCAATAGTGAGAGGGGAGTTGGTCCATAGAATCACTGCAAAGTGGACAGGTAACGTTAGACCCGCCTTCAAGAAGAGCTGGGCCAATGATGTATACTGTACATGTATTCTAGTATATACGTCATTGAGCTTGGTGCACCCGCAGCACCACTAACACACCCAAAATGGATTCCACCATGGAGAGTTAGCCAGAAGATATGCACCACCCATAGCCTTACTGAACGATTACTGAAAGATTATTGAAAGATTATTGAAAGATTATTGAAAGACTATTGAAAGACTGTTCAGTACAGCAGGACAGATTCTCTCTCCCAAAAGAGCCAGACTGGACTCAAAAAACTTTGAAAACCAACTTCTTCTGAACTTGAACAATAAATTATTGCTGCAATATTAAAATGTGTCAGTTCATGGGATGTTAGGAGACAAGAGATGTCTCCAAATGTCTCAACACTCAGGTCCAAGTTTTGAAAATGGTGTCAGGAAGTTAAAATATTGTTCATTGTTGATCCATTACAAGGTTGACTAGACAGTATTTTAACTAGAGTTGATGACAAACTGGAGTTGAAATGATCAGAGCCTGTTCCTTTGTTAGGTCTAATGCTC
>JBBPBX010026700.1:0-11858 GCA_038048925.1 Garcialebias charrua | reverse complement strand
GTATAAAAGTTACACACTGAAAGCTTTTTTGAACAAGTGGGTCTTCAGTCTGGTTTTGAACAGAGTCAGATCAGAGGTGGCACGCAGCTCAAGGGGGAGGCTGTTCCAGGCTTTTGGGCCGGCAACAGAAAATGACCGGTCTCCCCATTGTTTGTACCTTGAGCGAGGCACCTCCAGCAGGTGTTGACTGGCAGATCGTAAATCTCTGCCGGGCTGATGGACTTTCAAAAGTTCTGAGATGTAGAGAGGTGCAAGTCCATTCAGAGCTTTGAAAACAAACAGGAGCAGCTTGAACTGTATCCTGAACTGAACCGGGAGCCAGTGTAGAGAGGACAGGACAGGAGTGATGTGTTCATATTTTCGTGTGTTGGTCAAAAAGCGCGCGGCAGAGTTCTGTACAAGCTGTAAACGGGAGATGGAGGATTGATTAATACCAACATACAAAGCATTACAATAGTCAAGTCTGGAGGTCACAAAGGCATGGATGGCCTTCTCCAGATCACCACGGCTGAGAAATGACTTGACTTTGGAGAGCAGACGGAGCTGGAAAAAGCTGGTCTTGACAACAGAACTGATCTGTTTATCAAACTTTAAGTTGGAGTCAAGCTGCACTCCAAGATTTCTGACCACCGGGTTGAAGTGGGGGAGGGGAAAACCAACACATTGAACACATTGCCTCCGATCGGAAAGATAGTTAGAAAACCAACCAATGGTGTGATCTGAGGAACGGATTTCTGAGAGCTTATGACACAAGATGTTATGATCCACTGTGTCAAAAGCTTTAGACGGGTCTAAGAAAAGTGCAGCACAATAATCCTTGGCATCCAATGCTTCAACAACGTCATTAAGAACCTTCAGTGAAGCAGTCGTTGTGCTGTGTTGTTTCCTGAAACCAGATTGATGGAGAGGTAAGATGTTAAATGAGTCCAGATCATTTTTGATTTGAGAGTTTATCAGTTTTTCTAGAACCTTGGCTAAAATGCAGAGTTTAGAGATCGGTCAATAGTTGTTCAGTGAGGTGGGGTCACCTCCCTTCAGCAAAGGAAGAACAAAGGCTGTTTTCCAAGCATCCGGAATGGAGTTTTGTCTTATGGACAGATTAAAGATGTGGGTCACAGGGACTGTGATGATATGAGCAGCCAGCCTTAAGAAATAAGGTGGAAGTTCATCTGGACCTGCAGATTTTTTAGGATCAAGACCTATAACTTTTAAGGCCTTCTTGTTGGGTTTGAACAAGCTGTTCCATTGTTTGAGAATTTATCTTTTTCTTCATTTTCTGAATTCACAGCTACTAAGATGCTGACTATTGGTAAAACTTTACTTCAAAAATTACCAGACTATCCCTTTAATATCACAGTTTATCACCTAGATGATTAAAGAGATAATGACACTCTGGTTGCTTTATTATTGTGCCCTTTTATGAAGTGGATTGGAAAGAGGAGCTGAAGAAATCAGACGCCAGCAGAAAGATTTATCACGATTTGTCGCAGACAAAAACAACCGATTCCACGCAGGAGGAAGAAGAAGTGCTTCATGACTATCAAGCTCTAGATTTTATTCCTGCATCTGGAGGTGTAGATGTCTGGAGGCTGACTCCAACAAATGCATTTTGCAAATGAGAGAAAATATTTAAGCTTACTGTCAAATAATGTGCAAATTGTGCATTTGTTCTTTGAAAAACCTCATTATTTTATTTTGGTGGTTGAGTTTAGGAGCAGTCTCACTGAAAACGGTGTGTTTTGTGATCAAGTGTCCATCAAATTAAAATGTTTGAAAATCATATCCTGTGTGTCCACACCTTGCAAAACTGTATTCTTGGTTGTACACATTAAAGAGTCATTATTACAAGATAAACTGTAATATCAGTATTTAACATATTGTATAACGTATAATATGCATGTAACGTATAGTTTTTTTTATGCCACTAGTGCTTAGTGTATTATTAGTTAACGTTGTTCTTAGTTCATATCTTAGATCTTATCACTGTTTTTCTTTAACATTTTATTATTGGATATAACTGGGACCATGTGTACACAATTTAACCTTGAACCCTTAACTAACTCCCAGAATACTACAGTACACAACCCTAGTTCATGTGTATAAAAGGGGACAAACTACATGATTAAATGATTGTACACTGTCTGTGTAAAAAAAGAAGAAGAAAAACTGGGATTCATCACTAAAACCAAACCATAAATGATATTTGTTGAGTTAAACAAGTTTCAATTTCTTTGATAGTATTTTTAAAGCCTTCCTGGAATTCTCTCTGCTGCCAAACAAACGTGGATTAGTTTGTGATGAAATATCGATTTAATCTTTGTTTCTGTGGGGGATTTGGACCTGACCCGTTTAATCTCAGAAAATTATTACAGCCAAGAGTGAGATTAGACAGTAAAGCTAATTTTTGCAAATGTGGCCATGAGGTGCGGTAAAACCACACGTGGGATGCGATGATGCTCAGGTGCGCTCACTGACAGAACAACCCTGGATGGAAACGAAGCAGCAGATCTGAACCGCTACTGCAGCATCTACTCACACAGATTTGCTCTTTAGAGTTAAAACTTTCCGTGTGGTTAATTACCTTTACCAAAAATACACAGGGATGGGTGATAATGATTTTGCCCATGTCTGTTTATTTGTATGACTGCTGGGAAAATATCTCGTGAATTACTGGATTTTAATTCAACTCTCAGACAGTGATCAGTGGCTGCACCTCTTCAACTGACTCGATTCAAGATGACCACCATAGTTAACATTAACAAACCCAACAATGGCTATACCTGTGTCATTTTTGTACATATTGAGATAAATTTTGGTGTGGTGGTAGCTGAGAGTTGTCCCTAACACATATACACGTTTTAAAACTCTTCTAAAAATGCCTTATGGTTTTGGGTACAGCCTGAGACTTCCATCCATCCATTATCTTTTACCCACTTCTTCCATTTTGGGTCACGGGGGTCGCCGGTGCCCATGTCCAGCCATCACTGTGCAAGAGGCAGGGGACACCCTGGACAGGTCTCCAGTCCATCACAGGGACACATAGAGACAAACGAGACAAACAACCATTCACTCTCTCACTCACACCTAGAGACAATTTAGTCACCAATCAGTCTAACATGCATGTTTTTGGTCTGTGTGAGGAAACTGGAGTACCCGGAGAAAACCCATGCATGCACGGAAAGAACGTGCAAACTACACCCAGAAAGGCCCGCGGTCAGGATTTGAACCGGAGCGACCTGCTCGCTGAGAGGTGGCAGCTCTACCAACTGTGCCACCGTCCAGCCCCATTGTGTTCATTGCCTTTTTATTTTATTTATTTATCAATTTATTTATTTATTTAATGCTTTAATATATGGTTTTGTATGCACAACACATTGCTGCAGCAGTGGATGTTTTAAAGTGATTTATAACTGAAGTAGTAGTAAAGTAAAGTTTGCAGCTTGCAAGATATCGTGTGAGCTCGTGCGTACCACTACTTTAAATATTTGACCAAAGTGGCTACATCTTAATGTCCTAACAGGAAATGAGCTAGTTTAAATCTCATAAATGATGATATACATTTCTTGTAAAATGTTAGGTATTACTGTATTTGTTCTTTTGAATTTTTGGTGCACATGAGTTTTTGCCAACATCTGTTCCTTGTTTCAGACTTCTTGTGCTCTGCATGTGCCTGCAGGACAGCTGGGAAATAGTGGACGGTCTGCGTGGGGGCCTCAGCAACATCCTGGAGCCCCAGAAACAGGAAGGCTTCATGCTGAAGAGGAGGAAGTGGCCCATGAAGGGTTGGCACAAGGTATGACAAAACCCGTAAATGACCTGTGTGACTTTAAAGTCCTCTCAAAGGGATTATCGTCCTATAAGGTGTAGGGGTACAGGGGTGATCAGTTCTACTGATTTTACCTGTCCACCAGATGAAAAATGAGCAGGGTTTATCCTGACACAAATTATCATCAATAATTCACAGGTTCTCTCTTTTTCAGATTAAAACAATAAATTGTGACCAGGCGAGATGCAATTGACAGGAAACGTTATTATATTTGACCTACCAAAGGTAGAATAATTTAATAACAAATCATTAAAATTACATCAACACATGTACATTGATTGATCAATCAGTTTCTTGCAAATCAAACTCATCAGCAAATTTAATTGTGAACAACAGACACGAGTAATCAATGACATATTTACTTTTGTCCGCAGGCATTTAGCTTAAAATTTAGTTACCAGCTTAGAATGATAAAGAGAGAAGTTAAGAAGAATAGGAGGAGAGGAAGAAATAAGGTAAAAAAAACTGAGTTGTCATCGCCACGCGTCAGCGCCTCATTTGCCCTGCTTAAAATGGCGGCGACAGAAGCGAGCGAGTACAAAGAACTTCACAAGGAAACACGGTAAAAACAATTATTTCTTTGCGAGAAAAATATATTTCTTAGCTGACTTTATAGCAGACGTGCTCCTGAGCTTAACGAAATGTTCAAATCAGCTGGATTTAAAAAAAAAACTTTGCCGAATTTTAGGCAGGCGCTTTGTTTCTTTAAATTTAGCTAAATAAACGCTTTAAAAATATATTTCTTACCTGACTATAGCAGACGGGCTCCTGAGCTGAATCAAATGTGAAATCAGCTGGATTTAAAAATCTGCGGTGTGGTTTATGAGTGGTATCTTGCAAACAACAACAGCGAACCTCACAGCTAAGCTAATTGCAGCTACCGGTACACCCATAGCAAGGGGCGGGCAACGACAGAGTCAGTCCGACCAGAGGAGGCTTTTTTCGGACACATGAGCTAGAAACGTCTGGAAGTGGCCCTCCTCTTCCTCTTCGCTCATTGGGCCTCATGCACGAACCATTCGTACGCAAAGATTTGTGCTTATACTGTGCGTACGAGTGATTTAGGATCATTTGTGGCATCCAACAATGTTTTCGTATCCTAGGATTTTTCTCAGATACGAACAAAATGTACGTGTGGTCCAGACCTGTCGTATATTTTAGGAGCGTCAGTCTGCTGTTATCCAGACGGTCTTTTCTCCACTAATAACTTATATTTCGTTATTTAGAAAATATTTTGAGTTTAAAAACAATTAAATGCAACCACATTGGTTTAATTAAAGCGGATTCAACACCCCCCCCCACACGTCCACCACCCTGCGCCACCCGCGCGTGACCCCCCGCGCCACTCATGTCGACCACCTGTGCCACGCAACGCGCCCCGCGCAACCACGCCACGCGCCCCCCCGCGCCACTCATGTCGACCACCTGTGCCACGCAACGCGCCCCGCGCAACCACGCCACGCGCCCCCCCGCGCACTCATGTCGACCACCTGTGCCACGCAACGCGCCCCGCGCAACCACGCCACGCGCCACTGTCGACACACACACACACACACAGCGCCGCTGCAGAGACAGGGGAGAAAAAAGCGAAACCAGCTTATTCAGTTGTTTCATGTCATTTTTAATATAAACTGCCTGTTGACTGTGGGCGCTCACTGATGTCATCTGTATTCTGTGTGGGTCTGCGCTCAGATCCGGGGCTGACACTATGATCAAAGGCGAGTCAATTTTAATTCGCCAAACGCGTTTGTGTGTTTTCTGACGCATAAAAGCCGGAATGAATGGACACTTCCTGCTCGCGGTGGCAGGAAACTATATCCTTATATGGTGTTTTGAGGGGTGGAAATTATGTAAATTACCTTCACGCGAGCACGCGCAGGTGAGTAGAACAGGTGGAATTCATCACCTTTAAGCAGCCCGTTTACACACTTTTCCTGTGGATAGAAGACTTTGTTGGTTCTGACGTGGCATGTTCGTACGAACGCTTCGTACGAACAAAAGTAGGAGAAATTTAGGATAAGAATAAGAACATTTTCGTGCATGAGGGCCATTGAGTCCTCTGCTGGCTGCTGCCCACAGCGCCCGTAGCGGCCGAAACTGGTACTGCACCATTTTTTCCCAAAATGAAAAACGAAGAATCAGAGCGAAAAATGGGTCTAAAAATATGGGAAAAAATACATAAATAATACTCTTTGGTGTTTAACACGCAGGACATTCAAATGAGCAAAAATACAGCGTATTATACACTGGTTTTTACGGTATTAAGAATATACTGTTCACATGAATAACACAGGTGATGCTTAGATTACATTTGTATTAGAACATACGGTAATTAAAAGAGTAGTAATAGTGTCTTTGTGAGAGACTATGTTCTTAGACTCCACCTAAATGGAATAAATTGTGTTAAATGTCTGTTTAACTGAGATGATCAGCAAAAAGGTATCACTGGGACAGTTCAAAGAGAAAAGGTGTATCCCGCATCTCACTTAGACCAAGGTCAGGTCCACTACAAAGGTCAACCCAGTTTTCCATCTATCTGGCACAATTTTCACTCAGCTTTCACAAACCTGCTGACACAGCTCACGCGGGCTTCGAACAAATTGAACGAGCTCCTGCAGCCGATGATTTCGCCCGCAGGCGAGTCACATGTGGCCCAGGTCAGCGCCGGTTTACGCTCCGCCTGAAAGCTTTTCCCGGGAAGATAATGCTTCGGATATCTCTGCGTTCCACTCGCATGCATTAGTTGATGGCCTGTCATTCACTATACATTTAGTATTGACTTCTTAGTGAGATCTCCGAGCTTTCGCCAGCCTGATGCTCCTGATGTACAGTAACAGCCTCAAGAATTACATCTTCGTAATGGAGCGGAGGAGAAAGATTTCATCTGAGTGAGAGGAGGAGTAATGAAAGGAGACAGAGACAGGAGATGACAAATATCTCACCAAGGATGAATTAATTACAAACATTGTCAGGAGGTTCTTTTGTTTCTGTCACGATCGCAGAGTTATGACAATCTGCTGTCGGGAATGTTGCATATCATATACTCTTATTATTGATTATTGAGCATGCATCAGGGTATCATATACTCTTATTATTGATTATTGAGCATGCATCAAGGTATCATATACACTCTCTTTCTCCCCTCCCCACAGAGATACTTTGTCCTCGATAAGGGTGTCCTCAAATATGGCAAGTGCAGCACGGATGTGAGTACAAAAGGACATGTCTGTATGATAACAATGGACAGTTGTGTAATTTTCTACTTTTCTACTGCTCAACATCTGTTCCAGTAGATTTAATAAAAACCTATTTTCTCTCATTCTTTCTTATTAATAGAAATTGTACGACATTTTACCTGTCAGTTTCTGATGTTCCAGCCGTGCTCTGGTGTGTCAGAGCCAACAAAAGGATTGTTTCTTCATTTTGAGGCTGAACAGCACCCTGGGTCACGAGACTAGTCTAATAGGATTATGACATTTTGTGTTGATGCTGCCCATCAGATTGAGAAAGGGAAGCTGCACGGCTGCATCGACGTGGGGCTCTCAGTCATGGCCATCAAGAAGAAAGCCAAGTGTATTGATTTTGACGCCGAGGAAAACATTTATCACCTGAAGGTACACCGCAAGACTGATAAAGGGAAAACACTGAGCATGGGGGTACTTTCAAAATTTGACCAAGAGGCCATTTCTCAATTTGAAACTCAGCGGGTGATATGCATTGCTTCAAATGGTCTTTGATTTTACCCATGTATAATTTGTGTGGGGCACGTTTTTTTTTTTTTTGTAAATAGTTTTCCCCACCTTCCATGTCTCACCTGCCTTTGTGCTCGTTTCGTCACAGATAAAGTCACCGGAGCTGTTTGACGAGTGGGTGTCAAAGCTGCGCCACCATCGGGTCTATCGGCAAAACGAGATCATCACTTGTCCCAACGAGAAGTCCTTCTTTCACCCCCTCTATCCCTCCCCCATCTCCCCCAGCATAGCTGAGGGTGCACCTATCAGAAGGGTAAAACTGCAGAGTCCCTGTGGTCTCTGTAAAAGCCTCTGTTGAACCTCCTGGCTCGTTAATGTTTCATTTTACGAGCTGAAAACGTCAAATCGTTTTTCGGGCTGAACTTTGAATCTGTTTGCTCCTGCAGTGCATGTCCGTTCGAAGGCAGTCCTCGGTGCATCCTGCAGGAGCGTTCCCAGTGAGCTCCACCAGCCAGGCCAAGGTGGCTGCCTGGCTCCAGTCTTCTGACGACATGGACAAATGCTCCAAAGGTGACACAGAAGCCTTCTCTCATTTTTCTGAGTTTATTTATTAGATTTTTTTATTTTTAGGCACCTTCTTTGGCAAAACATGAAGGTGAAATCAACATTCTTTGAGGGAATGCGTATCTCCAGCAGCTATGCCAATTTTTAAACATAGATATTGCACGGTCTGTCAGCGTTTAAGATAACTGTGTTGAGGGTGACACCTATGTAAAATGGTAGCTCAGTAAACTGACTGAGATACAGTCATTTTTGTGTTGGCTACGAGGTATTAGCTTTATGGCTACTTACTGAATGTTTATCAAATCTTTCCAGTGGTTTATGAAATATTTTGCTAACAGATGGGCAACTAAAAATAGACACAGGCCCTTAGACTGCTGTTTTTCGTGGCATTGGGCACTGTGGAGAAAACACTTTAAACCAGGGGTAGTCCAAACATTTCCATATGTGGACCAAACCGTTTAAGATGAAAGAAGTCACGGGCCACAAAAATGTGAATAAAAATAAATATAACATAATACTGTAATAATAATAATAATAATAAAGTACAACACAACGTAAAAACATAAACAATGTTTTAGAGAAAGGACAAAATTTGGAGAATGTATTCTAAATTGTTGTAATCCAAAAACATTTAAAGCTTCATAAACATTAACCTTTTATTAATTTACTTTGTATTTTATTTTTTTTATGTACAGTATCTGACTTTATTGATTTATTGCCAAAGGATGTATTAAACGTAATACAGTACTGCTCATTTTGAGATTTTTTAAATCTGTAACTGTTAAACTTAAATATTGTATATATTTTTCTTTTAAAGTCACCAATAAATTTGCAAAAGGTCTAGGCTACATGTGCATCAGTCTCTGAAGCCTACGAGTCAACATTACACCATTCTTAAACTGCAAATCTGGGCCTTCTAAAATCACTCCAAGGGCCACAAATGGCCCCCGGGCCGCACTTTGGACACCCCTGCTTTAAACCTTCAGTTGTTTGACTGAAATGTGAAAATACACATGGTTGTGGAACCAGTTCTGCATTTACTGTTGCCATATGTTGACCGGTGGGTTTCTCCTGATCTGTATTCTTCCTCGTTGTGAGTTGGCTCACGGTTGTTTACCCTCACTTGACACACACAGTGACATGTCTTTTGCTGCTCAAAGCCTCTCGGCACCATACAGAGCATGCTAACAGCATGACTGCTTATGTAATGAAGCATCAGCCCCTTCAGCTCCACAGTCAACATTTTACACCCAACCATTTCTCAACAAACATATACGACTTTTAAACTCTAATGCTTCCAGGGATTTAGAACTGATTAGTCTGAAATTTGATCAGCAATTAACTCTTGGATAATTGAAATTTTATTAGTGCTATAAAGTAGATAATTTGGAGCACACATTATTTTATTATGATTTCTATAAAATCAAATTAATAAAGATAAATCCATTTGAACAATGCAAATTGTTTGTGATAAGGTAAAAGTTAATTCATTCAACCTTTATTTAGGCAGGTTGTTGGTAATAATAAAATAGCCATAAACGTCTAACCCTAAGGAGATTTTTTGTTTTTGTTTGTGCTTTATTTTCTTCTAATGCATTCATTGTCTTTAGCACTTCCAGTAATTACGTCTGTTTATCTGTGTTAGATAAGACTGGCGGTGTGATCAGAGGAAGCTGGTGATTACTGATGCAGAGTTAGTCTCAGTTTTCAGTCATTAGGATTCTGTTGATGAGCTGTCAGAGCTCGTCTGGCTGCTCATTGCAGGCGCGACAATCCAAACCATAAACTTTTGGGCCACTTTATTTTAGACAAAACTCAGGCATAGATTTCTAAACAGAACACTGACAGTTATTAGAAAGAGATCAGCATTAATGTATCTAACCATCACATCTTGCTTCTTCTACACCTGAAATCAGTCAAAATATTTGTTTATGACGTCTCTGAAGGTTTTTATTGATCCTCTGTCGCAGAGTGAAAAGGGGGATTTGGAAATACCATCCATCCATATGTAACTACGTACTTCTACATGCATGTTGGGAGTGCAACAACTTGAAAAATAAGTGAGATATCGACTTTCATTTGGTGTGTATATACATCTAGATCAGGGTTATTCAACTGGCGGCCCGGGGGCCAAATCAGGCCCATGGGTGAGCTCAGTTCGGCTCACAAATGGGTTTATTTTGAAATAAAACAAGATTTTCAATAGTAAAACAACCTTACAGAATGAGAATAACTATGTTCGGCCCCTGAGCTCTTGGATTTTGATAACTGTGGCCCCCTGAGCAATTGAATAGCCCTGAAGAAACTTCTGGTTTTTATATTGCTTGAAAGTATTGTTTCCTCAAATAATTGGGTGAAAAATAAGCAATGTGCCAACTTCCACTTTAGTGTGTGGCTGCATCTATGAATAAGGAAGGTCCCTAAGTGCCCAAGTCAAAATCCAAAATGCTGCTCCCATCCTCAGGGGTCGCCACAGCGATCTCACTCGCACAAAGACGTTGCATTTGTTTTTACACCAGATGCCCTTCCTGACACAACCACAGACCACCGAGCTACCACAGCCCTCTGTGTGGAGCAGAGAGCTGCCATCTAGGGTGCCTGGGGGGAGCAGATGGGGATTAGGGGCCTTGCTCAAAGGCCCAGAGTGGGGCAAATGAGGGTGCATTCACACCAGTCCTGTTTAGTCCGATTTAACTGAACTCTAGTCCGTTTGCCTGGTTTGTTTGGGGAGGTGTGAATGTGCAATCAAACTCTGATACGGACCAAAAAAAGTGAATTCTGGTCCACCTACAAACCTAAGTATCGGTTCGGATGAAGTGAATTCTGGTGTGGTTCGAATGCAGTGTGAAGTGAATGCAAGCAGACCTGAGACCGCTCCAAAAGCAGGAAGTGGACTACAGCACAGGGCAAAGAAATGTGCATTTATTTTACTTCAAACAAAGCCGTCAGCCGCCTTGTGTGAAAAACAACTTTCTTCATGGTCTTCTGCCTCATCTTCTGCTCATGCTGAGTCCATTGTTGAAAAATGACAAAACAGATCCTAAAACTGCAAAAAATTTGAAGCCACTCCATTTTTGTTTTTATTTCTAGAAGAAGAAGAAGAAGAAGAAGTGTCTTCTTCAGAGGTTTTTGTGTTGTTTCCTTCAGTTGTTCTTGGTGCAGCGCCACCACAAGCGAGTTGGGGGGAAACAGGTCGACTGACAGTGCAGTGTGAATGTGAACCACACCAGCTGAAAAAAATACCATACTTAAACAAGCGTTATGAATATTGGTCCCCAACTGAACCGAGTCTACTGGACTATCAGGTGTGAAAACAACCTGAGAGTGGAGGCAGCTGTGAGTATTTCACCTTTTCCACCCACATTTTGATGTTATCAGTCCGGGGAGTTATATATACAGGTAGTCCTCGACTTACGAACGAGTTCCGGACCTACGGGCCGTTCGTAAGTTGAAAATAACGTAAGTCGGATCACATACAAAAAAAATGTTTTTATAAATAAATGTACTGTACAGTACTGTACAGTCACCAAGCACTTTGCCTATCCTAACACAGTTTTTAAAGATGAAGGAGTGAGTTGAATCAGTGGCGTAGCCAGGATTTTATGAGGGGCGGTTCGTTTGAAGAAAAAATGGACCTCTGATTGGTTCATTGGCGGTGGTACACGTTACTTCAAACGTGTAAACAAGCTAATTAGCTAGCTAGTTAAAACAATGCTGTGTGAGGTAAATCTTACCAAATACAGGTAACCCTCGAGGTACGACACCTGCGACCTACG